>BMAU01016163.1:0-77793 GCA_019973935.1 Trichonephila clavipes
TCTAGGGGTAAGTATTTAAGGGTGAGTGATGAATTAAATGAATCTAAGTCATTAAAACACGAATACTTCTTTTTAAGTAAAAGAGAGAATTTATTTAAAGTTAAAGGAAAATATTTACAAAAAAAGATAATTACAAATAGAAAGAAATGCAGGAATTAAGTTAATTAAAAGTTGAGTAATACCTTTAGAAGACGGGGAAATAAACCTTTCTCATTATTGATGTTAGATTGTGGTGCCGCGTTGCGCGGAAATGTGGTAGACGCGATGTGTTGGATCAAAGCAGTAGTTAGTTGGCCTCTGCCGAAAATTATTCGCCGGAGCTACGAAAGCTCATCAGGTGGCGCTGCTTCGGAATGCAGTAATAAATCAAATTGAGATTTATGGTCCTCTGAAAAGGATATCACCTAACCTTACAAATGCGTTTCAAAGGGAAATCCTTACAGAATCACCCTCTGCTGACAGAGTTGGTCTCTCAGCTCTTTACAAAATGTTGAGAGCTTAAGTACTTTTAAATACAAACATTTTTAGTTACAACTATAAATTTGATGATTATTGGAATGTGGACGGAATAAAGACAAAATAATATGATTCTTAAAGATAATAAAATAAAAATATTACAGATGAAAAGATGTATACTTAATATTCACAATTCCGGACCTAAAATAAAGCATATAAAAAACAAAAATATTCTATGTTGTGATCTACAATTAAATAAAACCATAAAGAAATCATTCATCAAATAATAGAAAGATAAAGAATAATACGAAAAATATAATAAATATTACAAGTGAATATAAAATGATTAATGGAAACGAGTGTTACCTAGAACATCTATTAATTTCTCAAGAGAGATATGAGAAAAAATTAAAAATAATAACTAATATAAAAAATTCAATTTAGCATAAAAGTTTCACAAATCAGCAGAGGTGGTGGTTGAGTTCGGTCCATCGTGCTGACCAACCTTTTTCCCACTTCATACCTATCCTTGGAATTAACTTTTTGTTACTTTGTAAGGGCCTAAGAACTTTGGTCATCTTAGTTTCAGTCCAGCTCCAAATTGGGTTCTTTGGATGGCAACTAAATTACCTTCTTTGTATAACGAAGCTTTCTTTTTCTTCTTCTGTTATACGTCTTTTCATTTTCAGACTGCAGGGTTTCGATGTTTTTTGCATCGTTTCTTAAAAATTCGCGTTGTTCTAGTAATTTTTCGCCATTTCTTCTAGAAGTAAGTCTTTGATTAGGATGTCTTCCTTGTTACGCATTTTGATTCCCACTAATAGTTCGAATGGTGTCCATTTTGTACTGCGACTTATAGTACTATTTAGTATTCTCTGTAATCTGTCGACGCATTTGTACCCATTTCGTTGAGTCGTCTAATGATAGTTTGGTGAGAACCGAATCAAAGTTCGATGAATTCGTTCAACTTGTCCGTTTCCTCGAGGAACACCTGTCGCTATTTGTAGATGTTGAATGTTCTCTTCATCACAGTGGTCGTTGAATAATTTTGAAGTGAATGCTGAACCCTCTATCAGAGATAATTCTGATGGGATTAACAAAGGTCTTCTGCTGTTGTTTTAATTTTCTGAGGGGCACTTTCAGCAGATACAGTTTTGATGGGATATAGCCAAGTAAATTTGGTAAAATGCGTCTACTACGGTGAAAATGTGTTAGTAACTTTGTTTGTGGGAGGGTAAAAGACCAATGAAGTCAACATGGTACATTACTTAAAGGAATGCTTTCCCTTAGAAATAGGATTCAAAACCCTTCCTTTTTGCGAGTTTTCTTATTAGCTAAGATACATGGAACACAATTAACTATTACTTTTTAACAACGTTGGTTAAATTTAGGATAAAAAATTCCTGTTTTACAATTTCTTCTGTTTTTCCTCTACTGAGAAATGACCATTTTCGTGAATCAATTTAATTAGTTCAGCTTGCATTGCTTTAGGTGTTTAAATTAATTTCGACCATTTAAGCAATTGTAGAGTATACCATTTCGCTCAAAAATTCTTCTGATTGCTTCTCTAGAAGTGATTTCAATGTTTGGATGTTGTCATCTTCCTCTTGTGCGTTTTTAAGCTTTGAAGTTAATGTATCATTGCATACCATCATTATGGGATATCGGCTGAGAGCATCAACGTGCTTCTCATACGACTTCCTGCTCTGTGCTCTATTTCATAATCGAATTCTTCTAATTGAAGCGCCCATCTGGCTATGCGAGTAATTAGCTTCTTTTGCATAGTCTTCTGAAATGCTGAACAGTCAGTTACTATTTTAAAGTGTTGTCCTAAAGATAAACACGAAATTTCTTTAATGCGTTGATAATTGCTAGTACTCTCTAATTCGTAGCTGTCATACTTTCTGCTGTATTTGTCTTTTTCGACATGTAGTAAACGGATGTAACTTTCCATCTTCTGCTTCTGTAACAAAATTGCGCCGTACCTTGTTTACAGGCGTCTGTATGCAGTTCTGTTTTTTTTTCATACTTGTAGAGGTGCAAGATTGGGCCTTCGGACATGATTTTCTTCAATTTTTCAAATGCTTTTTTTGTTGAATCCCGAAAACAAAGAGGATTTTTATTTTCTTGTTAAATCGCTAAGTGGTTTAGCTATCTTTGAATAATCCTTGATGTACTTGCGGAAATATCCAGTTAAACCAAGAAAAACTTTGTACTTGTTTTATTGTTGTTGGTTCTGAAATTTTCGGACAGCTAGTGTCTTCAAATTATGAGGGAGATGGTTTAATAAAATCCGCTTTCACAATGTGACATAGAAATTCAATTTTCTTTTTTAAGAATTGGCACTTCTTGAACTTAATTTCTAATCCGTATTTCTTTGCGACTTCAAAATAATTTTAAGTTTTCGAGACCTTCCAGTTCGTTTTTCGCTGGAATGACGAGATCATCTAAATAACTGATTACAATTCCTTTCCGAGTAAGAGATCTAATTATACTTGATACGTGCGCGTTGGAAAAATCCTGGACTTGTGCTTAGTCCGAAAGGAACTTTGTTGAATTCAAATTGTCCATCTGAGACGATAAAGGATGTATACTTTCTGCAATCTTCGTCAACATCGACGTGGAAGAAACCATTGCGTAAATTAATGTAGAATATACCTTTGCTTCTTGCAAAGTGTCTAAAAGATCTTCGATGATAGGTAACGGAAATTTATCTTTCACAAGCTTCTGATTCAATTTTCTGTAGTCAATGCACATTCTCGAAGATCCATCTTTCTTTTACAATTACGATCCGACTTGCATATTCCGCAGAACTCGGACGTATAATGCCTTCGTTGAGCCATTCTTCTATCTGTTTGTTTACTTCTTGTCTTTCTGTGAAAGCTAGTCGACGAGGAGGTTGACAGACTGGTTCTTCGTCTTTTAAAATAATTCTCATTGTGACGTCAGTAGATGCTGTTTTTCTGGCTTGTAGTCTTGAATTAACTTTCAAGTTCCTTCTTGATTTGACGATTTTCAACATGACGTAGGTCTAGTTCTTCTTGAAGATTTTCAGCAGATATTTGCATAAGCTGTGCATGATTCTCATATTTGTTGAATTTAACTCCTTTAGTAAAACTTATCAATGCTTGTTTCAAAAGATCTGATCCAATAACTGCTTCGAATTTTTAATTTATCAGTCGGTACAACATGCCAAGTTAACGAGTAATTTTCATCATCTATTTTTGAACTCATGTTCAAAGGAACCGATAGTTGTCACTTGTGCTTCACCAATACCTGTGAGAAGCATCTTGTTCTTTGATAATTTTGTTGATCCATTATTCTTCTGCTTGTGTTTTCTCGAAGCAAACTTACGGTACTACCACTGTCTATGAGCGCCGTGATTTTCACCTTTCCAAAAAATATCTCTTTAGTACGTAAACCTTCCTTAACGATGAGTGTGCAAGTTTCTTTTGGAGGTTCTTTGAATTTCCGCGATTTTGAATAGTTCGTCTGAGCATGCTTGGAAGAATTGTGATTTGAGTGTTTCTCGTAATTTTTGTTGTAATACCCTTTCTGCGCGCTGTCTTGATATCTTTGAACAGATTCGTTCTTGGTAACAGGGGCTTCGTAATGTTTGTTGTAATTCGTTGAAGCTGGAAACTTCTTATCTTTCTTGTTATACTGAATTTTCCTGGTGATTCATATCTGCGATTCTTTCTGTGAATCTGAATTCTTGTTTCTTCCATTTGGACCACTCGATTTTTTGTTTCAGAGTCCTTTTAAAGTCTTCGAATTCTTCTAGTTTTTCTGCTAATTGAACAGGGGAGTTCATATTTGCCCATTCATCAAGATAATATTCTTTAAATTCAAAAAAGGAGTTTTTCGTTTGAGTTGATCTGTTATGATTAGATCTGATAATCCTTGTTGAAAGTATCTATCTTCAATCCATCTATCCATCCGTTGAAGTAAGTGTTTAACTCATGGTAAAAATCAATCCATGTTCTTTCAGATGCTTTTTGGTGAGTGACAAATAGTTGTCGAAACTTTTCTGGAGTTAGTTTAAAGCGTTTCAGCAGTAAATCTTTAACGTGTTCGTAAGAGTTAGCTTTATCGTCAGGCTCTCGCTATGATGTGAGATACTTCCGTCGGTAACAAGCCTAACAGATGAGAAACCCAGTTTTCTTGATCAATATTCAATCTCTGCGCTTGACGTTCAAATAATTATAGATAAAGACTGATGTCTTCTTTCAAATCAAAACGATGTATAAACTTTGAAACTTCTTTGACGAGAAATTTAGTATCACTTTCTTTGGATGTATCAGCGCCTAACTTGGATTGTGTTTGATTCTTAACTTTTCCAACTCAAACTCATCTTTGCGTTTTTGCTCATCTAACCTCAATTGTTCGAAGCGTAATTTTCTTCTCGTTCTTCAATGCGTAATTTTTCTTTTTGCTCTTCAATGCGTAAATTTCTTCTCTGGCTTTGCGATCCTCAACAATCGTTGAATGTATGTTTTGGTCAGTTCTTCGTCATAATCTTCACTACTAATAATTAGATCTTTAAGTGTGGCGATGGTCATTGATTTATCGAATTTTAAATTTAATTCCGTGGCTAAGACAAATAAATCTTCGCGTCGACCTTTGCCAAGATACGCCATTTTAAAATTTAAATATAAGTTTAGATAGTAACCAAAGGAATAAACAAAATTGTTACGCGTTCAAACAAAAACAATGATGTTGCTATTGGCAATTCTCGTTTGTATTTACAAAAATTCTCAAGTTAAAATGATATTGCATCAAAATACACTAAATATACATTGAAGTATTCAAATTCTATTCATTTAGAAATATTTTAAACCAGTAACGTGTAAAGACAACAGTGCGAGCTAAAATACGTAATGCTTAATTAAAAGTAGTCAAATCATTAATTTCAACTAAAAACAAAACCTTTTTTTTAAAACCATTTAATATATCAGTTATCTCATTTCGTTATAACAAATGCAAAAGAATTTGAAAAGAAAAAAAATAAATATAAATCTTGTTTAGAAACAGTGATTAAATTTATTGTGATATGAAAAGAATTAAGGAATATAAAGTTCTTTGCTGAAAAAAGCAAACAATTAGAAGTTAGTCATTTATAGAAAAATCTGGTATGTTTTTTATTACACTAATAAAAATAAAATCTTTTTAGGATCTCATCAGCACATTCTAAGGATAAACATATGTTTCAATAAAAAAGCATAATAATTCTGTCAAAAATGAACTCCAAATACTTATATATTGAATGATATTATGCATCATTTAAAAAAAGATTATACACGATCCTTCATCAATTCTAAAAAAACATAGCATATTCTTTCAAAATATATTTCTCGAATACTCATAAAAAATAATTAATTACTAAACAGCTGCAAGAGAAATGTTAAACTATATGAGTCATCGAAATTACGATCGCTTCGAAACGGTAATGTTTAGGAATTGAAAACATTAATTTCTTAGTTCAAGGTTAATGACGCACTTTTCGTACACACATGAAATGCAATTCCTTATTAAATGAGATAAAAACTTGAATATTTTACGTACGACTTTCTTAATATTTTAAAAGATACTTGTAGAAAATTTTAATTGATACGATTTCTATACACATAGAAAAATAGTATTTCGGAAAAACACACATCATATTTAAAAATATAAATTACTTCATGAAATCGACTGCAACAACAATTTTTTTCATAAGTAAATTAACACTTGCTCACGTATTCTTTTAGATTTTTTTCCTTTTGAAGAACAACATAAAAAGTACCTGATACAGTTGACGACGTGTGATTAATTACTTGAAAACAAACTTCAAAGGCTCCTGGATGTGTTCACTGGACTTGTGAAACTCTTGTAGTTGTTGTACACGGCTGAAAATAACTTGAAGCACCTAAATGTTAGTATGTTATGAGAGGCAATCCGCATTTTCGATTCAGTCCGTTTATAAATTAGGCTTGCAGCCAAAAATGGTTTTTTTTTTTAACGAAGAAGAGGGTTAGAAGGTTATCAACTTATTATTTAGAGAAGATTTTCGAAATCAAATCCCGGCCGAGCCCCCAATTATTTCTGTGGGAGTCCGAATAAATCTTCGAATAAAAATCAGACTCTTCAGAAGGCGGGATTTTAGATTGGCGAGGTGGCTTGTCTAGGGGTAAGTATTTAAGGGGTGAGTGATGAATTAAATGAATCTAAGTCATTAAAACACGAATACTTCTTTTAAGTAAAAAGAGAATTTATTTAAAGTTAAAGGAAAATATTTAAAAAGATAATTACAAATAGAAAGAAATGCAGGAATTAAGTTAATTAAAAGTTGAGTAATACCTTTAGAAGACGGGGAAATGAACCTTTCTCATTATTGGATGTTAGGACTGGGGGTGCCGCGTTGGGCGCGGAAATGCGGTAGACGCGATGTGTTGATCAAGCAGTAGTTAGTTGGCCTCTGCCGAAAAATTATTCAAGCCGGAGCTACGAAAGCTCACTAGGTGGCGCTGCTTCGGAATGCAGTAATAAATCAAATTGAGATTTATGGTCCTCTGAAAAGGATATCACTCAACCTTTTTACAAATGTTTCAAAGGGAAAATCCTACATATATATTTTTTTATGTCGAAAATTTCTGTTGTACGGGAAAGGTTGATCCAAAAAGCATTGCTTAATCTTATACCTCTGGCCTAATTCAGCGACAGCTCTAGAAATCATCATAGTTCTCCATTTTAGACCAAGACTATTTTTGTGTCTACATTTGTTGTGCCTCTTGAACTCCAATTTCTTTCTTAGGCATTGTAGATTTTCACGTGGTAGCTTATTTTATTTTATTATACTATATATATATATATATATATATATATATATATATATATATATATATATATATATATATATATATATATATATCTTGAAATTGAGTAAGCAGATTCCATTCACTGAGTAGAGATCTGTCATAAGATGGGCTTTGTGAAAATCGTTTCCTAAGCGGCGTTGCGGGGACTTAAGGGGCGTTATAGATAATTATTTCCATTTTTAAACTATTTCAAGCAAAGCCTTGAAATTTGGTAAGCGGATTCCTTTAATAGAGTACAGATCCGCAGCAAAATAGGTTTTGTTAAAATCGACTCCCACGTGGCGTTGTAGAGAATTAAGTGGCGTTATACGCAATTAACTCCTTTTTTAAACTATTAGACGTAAAATCTTGAAATTGAGTTAGCACATTCCATTCACTGAGTAGTGGTCTGTCATAAGATGGGTTTTGTGTAAATCGTTTCCTAAGTGACGTTGCGGGGGCTTAAGGGTCACTTTAGATAATTAATTCCATTTTTAAACTATTAGACGTACAGTCTTAAAATTTGGTAAGCTAATTCCTTTCATGGTGAGCGAATCACGTAACTTTTAATCGGCATTAAAGGGGTTAATAAAAATTCATTTACACCTGGTCCTTTCTTCGGCTGACATTTGAAAAATTTTATTTGCATATTATTCAAAAATTCGATTATTTTTTAGTTATTAGCCCTGAAATTCAGATTGTAAAAATATAGGCTTAAGGTATCCGACTACTTACGACAACTTTTTTTTTAAAATAATGGATATATGGAGATTTTTTTGTGGTTTTTAGATTTATTTAGTACATTTTAAGAAAAAAAGACCAAAATTATGAATCGAAAAATAAATTAATTCTACACTAAAATGGGAAAAAATGGGTAAAAATTGACAACATATTGCATAAACGGGGACCGCTCTGTACAAATAGTAAATGAACAAATTCTGAATTTTTCAATTTTGATGTATTAATTTGCTATTCCTTTTTTAAGTAACCTTCAGGATAAGAGATATATTAATATTTACAAAAACTGCAGCACTTTATCTTAGCTGTTATATGAAATTGCTTAAGAAAACAGTGTTTGTATTCACATAAAGAACTGTAAATTTTGTATTAAAACAGTGATTGATAAATCTGAATATTAAAACACTTCTGCTGTTATACAGAACATACACACAAAATTTCAGCAAATTATTTTAAACACTTTTTGAGCAACCGCTGTTCCTGTTTGAGTTTTTTGGGAAAAACACATTTTGAGTAAATCGCATTTTAAAGTTTGATATCTTATGTAAAATTATAGCATCTGCTTTTTTTTACTAAAACACCTGGGGGTTTTGTTCTAGTAAATGGAAAATAAAAACCTTCGAATTTTTATGAAGCTAACAAGATAGCGCATAAAATAAAATCATAAAAATTTGTTCATTTATTAAAAAAATCATGATTTTAGCGTAGTCGGATATCTTAAGCAAAATAATATATTGGTTTTTAATGAATATATATACAAAACAATAAATAAACTTGAAATATAGCATTATTTGGTGGAAAAAATACATTTTCTTTATCCAGTCTTCTGAGTAAAAGTTTTTTGTGCATTGGCTTAAATTTTTTTACCCTCTGGTGAAAAGTGCTTTTACTTGAACCCACATAGAAACTTACAGAACTCAAATATATTGGATCTCTACAAATCCACTGGAAATCATTTCGGAGGAAACCATTAGACTAAAAAAAGTTGAAATTGTGTTCTAGTGTGCCACATCAAAGAATAGTTAGTGTTATCGTTTTTCGATTTTACGATCAAACAGAATTGTGAGCCGAGACAAAACTCTCAGATTTTCTGTCACTGCCACACAAAGATAAGCGTTATTATTGGCTTCGACTAAGTACATTTGCGAGGCTTGTGGCTAATGATGCAATGTTTCGCCCACAAAATTTCCTCTACTCCAAATGGAACCTTTTTTTCCACTCAGTTTTTGATTTGTAAGATCTTACACTTAGCAAAGTAAAATTTCTTTCCGAGAATCAACTAAAAGATTTGTATAGTCGGAAAAAAAGTTTTCGTATAAAATTTTCTTTTAAATCTTCTTAATTTGTATCAGTTATGAGTTGAAGCATACCGGATTCATTTTTCTTCACGATGCAGCTTGAACTCAAAAATATTAAACATTAAAAAGTGTTATAATATCATCATAGTAGTTGTTTACGATAAAATATTATACACTGAGGAATATTGAAAATAACGACCCAAGAAGAAATCATCGGATTGAAATGAAATTTAATACACATAATGACAGAGATGAGAGATTCACCAGCTCTCAAAAACAAGACAATTAAACGAATACAGGGTGTGCAACAACACAAATACTGGGCAACTTCAATAGCGCGTTGGACCACCTCCAGCTGCAATACATGCCGCCAGACGGTCCGGCATTGAATTGATTAGACACCTTATGTTGTCCTCTGGCAGATGGGCCCACGAATCTTCAACAGTCAACTCTAAATTATGTACTGAGTGACACGAGGACATCTGTCGTTTTATCTGATCCCACACGTGCTCTACAGGGGACAAATCGGGGGAGAGGGCCGGTCATGGAAGAGTCTGAAAATGATGTAGGAAGTCTTGAGCAACTCTTGCTGTATGTGGACGAGCATTAGATTCCTGCAAAATTGCCCCTGAAAGACCATTCAGGAAAGGTCCTACATGGGGTCGAAGAATATCATCAACGTAACGTTGGCCTGTTAAGGTTCAACGCATCACAATTAAAGTGGACCGACTATCATAGGCTATGCCCCCCCAGACCATTACACCAGCTGTGCGGGCAGTGTGACGAACAGTCTGGGGGAAATGTACCACTCACCAGGGCGCCTCCACACCCGTACACGGTTATCATCTGTCCCCAAATCAAACCGGGATTCATCACTAAACACAACCTTTTGCCAATCTGTGACATTCCACAATGATCTGGCTTGGCACCACGGTAGACGCAGTTGCCGATGTTTCGGTGTTAAAGGGAGTGCACGGAAAGGGTGCTTGGATTTAAGATTTGCATCTGCAAGGTGTCTGGAATTTGTTTCTGGAACAATTGCTACGCCTACATCTGCTCGTATCGTTAAACGAGTCACTGTGGGGTCCACAAGTGCTTGCCGTACGATCCTTCGATCCTCTCTCCTCGTGGTCTCCCTGGTCGGTCCAGACCCGGTTTTCCGCGCGTGAGTACCTTCTCGTGTCCACTGCTCCCAACAATTTCTAACGGCACACTCCGAACAATCCACCTGGCCAGCAACACGGCGCGTCGACCTGCCTGCAGTTTTCGTCACGATGATCAGTCCTCTCTCAAACTCGCTTAACTGTGAGAAATGTCTTCTAGCACGTTTACCTGACATGTTTCGCTTACCAAAGTCTTCCTACAATCGGCGGGTAATCGTCACGTTTATGAATCTTCGAATTTGCGCTGGCTTATATAGCACCCTCTTCCTGATTGTAGCCCACCTCGGCGTGTATGAGCATGCGTATTGGCTCTCAGAACTAGGGTCATTTGCATATCACATTACGCTGTACTTATTTGTAAAGTTTCGCGATTGTACTTAGCTTCCTTCTTGTGTTGCTATTTTCAATGTTCCTGAGTGTATTATACATTACACACACACATATAAAAATGCTCTTACACGTAGTAGGATTCAAAAGTTCCCGGACTGAGCTTATAATTTAAAAAAAAATATTATTAATTTAACTGCAGAAACACCTATTCCTTCGAAATAATACCCTTGAGTAACAACACTTTTTTGACATGGCTTGTAAAGGACATCGAAACATTTCTGGATTTCCTTTAATTCAACCTGCGATACACTTTTAGCTTAATTTGCAGGATGTTCTTCGTTTAACATACGGGATGGACACACCTTATGCATGTTTAAATCCTTAATCAGCATCCAACGACATGTGGCCGAGGAGATTCCAACTGATTCTGAAATTGTTTGAAGGCTGTTCTTGCGTTCGCGATGCGGGAAGTCTGCGGATGTCCAGAGAGTTTGCCGTCTTCGACACACACTTTCCCTGTCTCCTCTGAAACGCCAATTACACTCAAAAGCTTGCGTTCACGATAATGTATCACCTTACACCTGCTTCAAAATTTTGTAAGTCCTCGTAGCACTTTTTCCCACAAACGAACACAGAAATTAATATCCATTATCCACTAAGCAAACGCAATTTCTTTCAATCGCCGAAGACTAAATACATCCGCCTACAAAATACACGTCGTGGCGACCAACCAACCACGTGATTTGGAACAAACATTTTTTTAGAAAAGGGGAAGAATGCAATAACACAGATATGTTATTGTAGTATTTCTACTGCAAAAATTTCCCACACTATAGGCTTATATAGGTTTATATATTCACGTTATAGGCCGTTATAGGCACGTCAGGAACTTTTGAATCCTAATTGTGATTTTTTTTAATTTCCATGATTTTACACTTTACGCACAATGCAGTATTCTAGAGATTAATTAAGAAATATTAATTTTTCACAAATTACTGGTTTATTCATACTTCATGTGTGTGTTCGCACTTAAATTATGAATTAACTAGTTTAGGGGATCGTATACACGTTTTGGAATATAGAGTTATTAAAATAGAACATACTTTATTTTGATTATATTCTACCCCTACAGAATCAACCCATAGTAGTTCCTCCTTGACATGCAGTCGGTTTTTTAAGCATTTATTTCATAATAATCCTTTGTACACGGTAGTCTTGTGACGGCTCTATCCTCGTCCTTCTGACTAACAAGTTCTCTTGGGAAATCTTTGGTCTTTTAAAGTTATTTTTTTCTACGCACCCTCTGAAGAAGAGAACACAATTATGCAAATTTTGTCTACTATGTATAGTCTAAGCTTTCAAGCTATATATATAGAGAGAGAGAGATTTGATAGATTACTAGCGGCTCAGTGATTAATTAAATTTACAGTGTAACTGTGATATTTGATAATTGTGAAAATTAAAGTGTCGATGGGTCACTAGAGATTAAATATATATTAGATAACTAGGAAGATAGTGTATTCGAACCTGAAGTAAGTGTACTGGTAATTAAAGTCTTTTCATACATTGCGTACCTCGTTATTTATCTACGTGTTGCTTCAATTGGGCGCATCGCTCAGTTTTGATTGGTTTATCTTGCGTTGTAATTGGTGTTAAAAATAAGTTATCTAATTTTATCCATGGATGGTCCTCCTTCCCTTCCTCCCACATATCTAGGTGGGGATCTGAGAACTTTACCGTCTAGTGGTTATAGTCACTAACTCGTGGTTGTAGTATCAATAGTTCATGATGACCTAACGCTGTAACGGTACTATTCGCATATCTCCTACTAATCTTCGTAGGGTAAAACTGTTGCTTTAAATATTATTTTATTGAAAACTTTCTCTCTCGAAGAAGAAGACGCGAATTATGCAAATCAAGGCTTATATTTAAAAATTAGCTTTCAGGTTCGAAAGAAAGAGAGGTTAGAAGCTAAAGGATAGCACTTAGTGATTAACGTAAAGCTAGCCGAGAGTGCTTCGTAGATTATTTGCTTTATATTTAAGATTGACGATTTAGTCTGATGTTTAAATTGGGTTAGTGTCGGCTTGAATTAGATTAATTTAGAACTTATCTTCAAATATTTAGAAGATGTATTGATAGGACGTGCTTAGAGTAAGTGATTCAATTAATAATTAAATCTTCAATTATCTCGTCTACATCGCGTTTGATCCCGTATTTATCTAAAGGTACATTTCAACAACGGGAGCGTTAGGGAGTGAATCACGTATCTTTTAATTAGTAGTTAAGGAATTAATTATAAGCCGTTCAAATTATCAAGAAAAGTGTTATTTTTTCTATATAATTTTATTTATGACAAACCCGTGGGGTCAATGGTAATTATTAATCTCATTCTTAACTTAGTATTCCTAAATTAATTGTAAAATATAGTGTGCCGTACTGATACATTTATAATTGTTTTATATCCGTGTAAATGTGTATTTCTTTCTTGTTACGTCAGAATGTATTTTGTTTGTTTACTTTCAGTGAATTAATAATTTTTTAAAGTAATCTTTTGTTTTCAACTTTTCAATATGCTCGCGCCCTCCTCGTAGAGTTATCATGCCCCACCCCCTAGGGGACGCACCTCACAATTAGAGAAACTCTGATGTACGCGATATATAAGAAGACTTTAAGACTACACGGTACGCTTTTTAAAAAAAAAAAATTGGACACAGTAACAGTAAAAATACTTGATGTTTTATACTTAGATTATATTATTAAGCTCATTCTCTGTAAGCAAAAAGTCAGTTTCACCAGCCATTATTTTTAAGTTTTAAAAAATTAGGAATTTTTTAAGTTTTTCAAACTTTTATAAAATACTGAATTTTTAAAAAGTTTTAGTAATTTTAAGTTATTTATGATCCTTTGATTATTACAAACAATATTTAGTAGGGATTTGAAAATCTATTCCCTTGTTGATTTTTAATAATTATTTTTCTCGAAAAACCTGGAAAAAACACGAAAATTTTTAAAATATGAACTTTAGCATTTTTTAAAAAAATAACTAGAGATCTCAGCCCTAAATCCATACTAACTTTTATAGAACATACATTTGGGAGTATACACAAAAAAATCCAAAACACTATCTTGAACAGGGAAAAAGCCTTAGGGATTAGGAAATACTTATACCATCAAAATTAAAAGTCTGAGAAAAACGCATTTAAAGTTTTTAAAGTCATAAAACAAAAACTTATAATGCCCGTAAAACTCTAATTTTTTAATATGTTATTTTACAATGTATGTTCTACATCAAAACATTATTTTTATTAAATATGACTGAAAATTATATTTTTAATTCAAAATATATTTTTGAATATTCATAGCATTTGTTAAGACGTCAGTTTATTCAGCTTTATCTTAAACTAATATTTCACAAAAGTTTTGAAACACGAAGCATTTATGTACAAAATAATAATGATACTAACTTAAACTAAAAATAGTCAGGTTTGCTCGTAAAATTTAATTTTTTTCAGTTTTAAATTGGAGCAGTTTAGGTAGTTTTAGGTTTTGTGTCGTACGACTTTAAAATACTAAAATATAGTACTACAATATGTTTAGTATAATGTAGTTTGGTACAGCAAGGAAATATTCAGTTATGTCTGCAGCATTTGAATTCAGAATACTTGTATTCGGAAGTCTAATTGTGGAATCAGCTGAGGACTGATTTTTAGATACATCATTTTCAGTAGTATTTTATCTCTTCGAAATATTGTTTCTTACAGAAACCCAGAACGCATTTACCATGACATTTTCTCTACAGGAAAAATTAATGATAAAGCTTTTAAGTTACATAAACTTTTTATGCAAAAATTGGCCATGAAATTAATCTTAATTAATTAATTATGAGAACTCAAAAAATTCAAAACATAATTAAGCAGAAATTATTTTATTAATGAAAATTGGAATTAATAACCATTTCAAACTAAAAGCGCAAACATGTTTTTAAATAATTCAACTTTATTGTGAAAAAATGCTTTAAAAGGAAACCGAAACCAAAACCATAGCTCATAAAACTTCAAATATCTTAAAAACTAATTTTCTAACAGATCTGAAATTTCGTTGAAAGCATCTCTATGATATGGGCCACTAAAACATGCAAAAAAATCGGTAAAAATGAAATTTTTAGGGTATTGTGTAGCTTTAAATACCAGAACATTTACCTCAGGTTCGAATACACTTCCTTCCTAGCTATTCAATCTCTAGTGACCAATCGTCACTTTAATTATTACAATTATCAAATAGCAAATATCTGCGTTACCCTATAAATTGGATGAATCACTGTTTCGCTAACAATCTGTCCTATATCACTCTATCTGGCTTGGAAGTTTAGACTGTATATAGTAGACCTAATTTACATATTCACGTTCTCGTCTTCAGAGGGCGTGTTCAAATAAAATAGTTTTTAAGGACCAAAGATTCCCCAAGAGGATTTGTTAATAAGAATGACGCGGATAGAGCCGTTACGAGACTATGACTAACTTCCTTCTAACTCTCGTACACTAATGGATGGAACCGCCCATATATTACAGCGCCACTGAGTGAGTGAGTGAGTTTAGGGTTTTATGGCGCAAGAGCCAATTTTGGCTATACTGCGCCAAACATTTGTTAAAAAACTTAAAATGTTATATAAAATATGTAAAAATAATGACAATACACTTTTAAAAAGTTAAACTGTCAAATCACTTAAAAACATTTTCAATGAATTAAAGAAACAAAATTTGGTGGATAATTCCCCCACCAAGTCAGACCATATCTTAAAATAGAAGCATTGAAAAAGACGAATGTTAGTTTAAAACAATGTTAGACGATACATGTTATTAAAAAAAATAGCCTCTTCTGTGATTGTATCGGTATGGAGTTAACGAGCGTATATATCCTTTATAGCGCAACTGCAGACTTGCCATTTTTAGGGGCTGATGCCCTTTAAACCTGTTGAGGTTCATAGTGTACATATTCGAGTGGTGTGGTTGTTTGTAGCGGGGGCCCCAGCTCAAATGTTATCATCGTCTTTTGACTGAGTTTTAAATTTATGAAGTTAAACACCAATAACATTCATGTTGTTTTATAGTACGACGATAATGAACATTCACTCGAAAACTGGAGCTATTTTCCTAAAAGTTCCACACTCTCTACAACACTACCTCGTATAGCTCCTTTATAATGTAGTAAAATACATTAGAGACATATATGATACATTTTACAACATTTTTTTAGTGAACTGGAACAAAATATACATTTCATTTTGTTTAATTTATGAAGTTATTCAAATGGTTTTTTGAAAAACGTAATAAATATTTTATTTAATTTATTTAAAAAAGTGTCGAATAATGCATCCACTTACGTTTATTGTATTACCTTTAATAGTTTTAAAACGAAAAGTAACTATTATGTAATTTATCAAAAAGAAAATGTGATAACTTCCTATTTATAAGCATGATGTGGAATATATATATATATATATATATATATATATATATATATATATGTATTAATTTTTAGTTCTTAGAATTAAAATTTTGTGAACACTTCTAAGAATAAAGGAATAAAGGTGAATGCTAATTGATTTTTGAGATTGTCAACAAATTCTTATACATTAAAATTCAGAACTTGAAGGCTATTCCCAAAGAAACTAATTTGATAAAGTTTTGTCGAATAAATGAAAAATATTTATTTTTAATAAGCATTTAAATTACCAAATATTTTCAAGAATGAAACACAAACTATTGCATGCATAAAGTTCCATTAAAAAGCTGAGCGGTGCTCCGTTGTCAAAAGCATTCAAATGGAGAAGAATTTCGACACTATTTTAACCCGCAAGGCACAGATGGAAAGTCAACACAAACACAATGCAGTCTTATTTACGTGGGATTGTATCTAATTTTAACGAACCACAAAAAATGCCACTTTTCCTGAGAAAACTAAGCATAATAATTGAGAGCAAAGAAACTTTCCCTTTTCTTGCACGCTCCTTAGTTTCTTTTTTAAGTTTTTTTCTTTCTCTCACGAATTATTAGTCCAACAGGCAGAAATGGAAACTAGGAATTAAAATTTTCCTTTTGAAAACCTCAAAGCCTTCAAAAGGCTTAATGTAGAATCGATAGTCATACAGTTAAGAAAAGCACCAGACTTTAAATTCGCAGCTGGAGGGCTGTCTATTTATCAAACGTAATTTTCGCAACCTCATCTCAGCTCTGCTTCGGGGCTATAGTGGCAGATAATAACAGACAGGAATGTTTTGAAGTTTTCTTCGAAGTGAGATAATGAAGACGTATGGATATTCATGCAGGATTGTGTAGGGTGAGAACGCAGAAGGAAGGAAAGTTTCTTTTATTTTAATGACGTAGCAAATGAAGCAATGACGTTTGTTTTATGGTCGGAAGGTGTATTTTGGCTATTGAAAGGTTGTTTCCTCTCAGGCTATTAGGATCGAATGTATCGATACATCGTTAGAGTTGAGAGAAAAGTGAGAAAAATGCAATCTTTTTTTTTCTTTTCACAACTTTTTTCCTTGGGTGAGACAGAACAAGTAACTATTTTTTTAAATAGCTCTATTGGGTTGCTTTTAATATCAAATGGAAACTTAAATTAAACGTGGATTTCTTTTTTAAACTTTTAAATATTTTTGCTACAATGAATTGCTGAAATCCACAGTTCCTCATATTTCCTGCGAATTAATTATAAATGAATTATTGCTCATTAAATTTAGAAACTAGTACATATAAAGATATAATAATTTCTATGTTTCTTTCTCTATGCATATATTGTACATACACACTTAAAACTCCTTATGGGAATTATTAAAGAATTTAAATTTGATTTTAAAAACAAATTGGTGGATTTTAGCATCTATAAGCTTTGCAAACTGATGATTTCTTTGAAGGATTAGAACTAGCTTTATGAAGTCTTTCTCTTTTTTTGTTTATATTATTGAACGGAAGCCTAAGTTATTAAATCTATATACTAAATATGATATATACATAGTTCGAATTTATTATTAATCAAAACAATACTGCTCAAACTTTCAACAATTGTGGCTCAATATTTCATCACAAATTTCATCGACCACCCCCCTCCATATAGTTAAATGCATTGAATTCAATAAAAAGTTAAAGCTACATTAACCTCTCACCAGTGTATATAAACGTCTCGTTCAACCAAAGTGTTAATTGCTTTCGATTCTTATATATGCCTTTCCGAAGAACGATATTTTCTGCGCACAGTTATCCATAAAAAATATTCCGAAGACTTTAGAATGCAATATAAGGACCTTGACTGTGTATTTGCGAAATATTTGCTAATTTTTATTCATTTTCTCTCGCCGCATAATGCATCACATACGTACGCGGAAAATGGTGACATTGTGAGGAGAGCAAATCGCGTATTTTTAAATCTGCAGCTAAAGGATTAATTATAAATCGTACAAATCATCAAGATAAGTGTTAATTTTGCCTATAATTTTTTATACAAGGCATTGAAACCACTGATAGCTATTAAACTTGTTCTGTACTTAGTATTGTTAAATTAATTACAAAATACATTGTACAGTATTGATACATTAATAACTATTTTGTGTGTAAATGTGTATTTTGTTGTTTATTATGTCAGAATGTATTTTGTAAGTTTACTTTCAAGAAATTAATTTTTTTAAAAAAATAACCTTTTGTTTTCAACTTTTCAATGTGGTGGCGCCCCCTTGTTGATTTCCCCCGTACCCTATTGGGAGCACCCCACAGTTTAAGACACGCTGGTATGTACCAACATGAATATTTAACAACTCCTTGAACACAGCTCAAATATAACAATAAAACATTTATTCTCTGTATATTACATAAGGTATCCGACTAAGTTCGGAACCGTGATTTTAAAAAAGCGCATAAATGGATTATTTTCATGATATTTAGTGTCACTTTAGATTAGAAAACATGTATAAAACTGTTTTAAGGATATTTTGACAAAAGTTATTTAAATACTATATTTTGGCAAAAAATTAACTTAGAATAACCTTTTTTCAAAATGTTCTCCTTTTGTGAAAAATGCTTCTGTTACAAAATATTTTGCATGCATATAGCGCAGACAACTGAACTGATGCTCAACTATGACTTTTGAAAAATTCACATTATTTTCAGAGTTAAAACAAATTGAAATAATTATCAGCATTTTTTTCTTAAAATTGCTCCCCTCTATTGTCGTAAAATATGTATAAACCAACTTTTATGTTTTATATTTCAAAAATTCTAGTTGAACCTCTGAACAGAGGTCTGAGCTATGATACAGGCAAAATATTATTAAAATAGAAGCAATTTTCACAAAAGAACAATTTACTGAAAATGGGTCACTCTATGTTCATTTTTTGTCACAATATGGTACTTAAATAATTTTTTATTGTATTAATATTCTTAAAACAATTTTATGTACATTTTCTAATCTAATTGACACTAAATATCATAAATATTATCCATTTATATGATTTTGCAAAATCACGGTTCCGAACGTAGTCGAATACCTTAACATAAACAGAGTGTTTTTTTTCCAGGTATAGAAGTTTAAGTTGGCATTACTTTCCAAGATGGTGACCGATTTAACAGCTGTCAAGTGATTTATTCTCAGTTTGGTTTGGCACACACAATTCATCATGAATAAACTCACGCCAAAACAACGCTTTCAAATTGTGCAATTTTATTTCGAAAATAATGGTCGATTTTCATAAGCGAATTTTGTTTAGCGATGAAGCGCACTTCTGGTTTAATGGCTACGTCAACCAGAAGTGCCGCATTTGGAGTGAAGCTAATCCACAAGTGTATGTCGAAACACCGTTACATCCAGAAAAACTGACTGTTTGGTGCGCTTTATGGGCTGGTGGAATCATTGGTCCGTACTTCAAAAACGATGAAGGCCACAATATTACAGTCAATGGTGATCGGTACAGAGCCATGATTACTAACTTTTCATTCCTGAATTGAACAATCATGATGTCCAGGAGCTGTGGTTCCAACAAGACGGTGCAACATGTCCGCACAGCTCGTGCCACAATCGATTTATTGAAAGACACGTTTGGTGACCGCATAATTACACGTTTTGGACCTGTGAATTGGCCTCCAAGATCTTGTGATTTAACACAGCTAGACTATTTTTTGTGGGGTTATGTAAAGTCATTGGTTTATGCGGATAAACCACAAACGCTTGACCATTTGGAAGACAACATTCGCCGTGTTATTGCCGATATACGGCTACAAATGTTGGAAAAGTCATCGAAATTTGGACGTCCAGATTGGACAACATCCGAAGGCAACCGTGGCAGTCTATGCCAGAAATCATATTTAAAATGTAATGCCACAAGATCATCTTTCGAATAAAAAAAATCATGTCAATCGAATAATACATCATTGTTTTATTGCAATTTAAAGTTCTATACCTCTCAAAAAAACACCCTTTATATATGACAAAAAAGTTTCTAACAAAAAAAAAGTCCAATACTATTAAAAAATATGGTGGCTCACAGAATATTTTGAAAATACGCAATACATGCGAAACTGATGTAAATGAGCTGTTTGCCTATTTTTCAACTTAATGAGTGTCCAATTTAAAATGGTAGCAGACACATTTTTCTCAGAAACAGTCGTTTATATATGAAAATTGCATTATAAAGTGCACTTTAATGATTATAAAAACAGAATGTAAGAATGATTGTTGAGGTAACTGAAATAGTCCAAATAATTCTAATTTATGATGTTGCTAAACGCAATGATCTGAAAAAGATAACTGAAAAGGCAAAATTTACTGAGAAAAACGTTTATGATTCGCGTTTCCTTATAATATTTAAATGAAAACTTTAATTTCAGTGCAATGATGTTCAAGTTTAAAACATTGTACAAGCAAAACAAGAAATCAAGTAATCGTACTAAACATTCTATAGTGACAGAAAAATGAAGCTAGCATGAAATTGTATATTGTAAATTGCAAAAATAAATTATATATCACACTTTCTCAATGGATACATTACTTCCCACGATCATGCTTCGAAAGTTGTAAAGAATTTCGACTATATAATATTCTTATTTATGGCAATTTGGTTCTGTAATGCATAAGAATACTTTTTTCCCTAAGCACAGCTTTTTGACATTTGATTGTTTCTCGCAATATACTTGTTATACATTTAAATTTTTTTAAATTATAAAATAAAGAAATTTAGTATATTTGGAATGGATCAAATAGAACTGTTTCACAATGCTTCATGGATGTATTCAAAAAAGAATTGGTGAAATGTAAAAGTTCTCAAAAAGCTTATTGTCCCCTTTTCCCCCTTATATATGCCGAATATGTATGATGATATTCTTAACTTCTTTAGCATCAATTTTTTAATTAAGTTTTAGACTGTTTCGAAATGCAGCATATTCTAAATTAAATCCAAACAACATTTTATTAAGTACATATTTTTCCACCATACATATTTAGTGTGATTTATCATAAATGCATAAGGGATAGACAAAGATATTCATGGAAAAACCACAATCGTACATGGACTTATATACAGTTGAACCTCCATATTACGAACTTCTATATTGCGAATTTTTATATATAGCGAACTTTTTTCTGGAACTAAGAACATTTCACGATTTTCTTCGTAAAATAATCTCCCTATAGCGATGTGTATTGACTATGTAACGAACTTTTGTCTTGTGTTTCAATTTTTTTTCTCTATACTTGAATTACTTCTGGACAATTCAAGCTGTTGTCTCCTTGAACTCCTTTTATAGTGGTCATAAATCTTGAACTGGTTTTATTAGGTTTCTAATTCCCCCAAACCAGTAGAATTCTGGGCTTTTTATCCAAGAAATGCAGCATTTAACGCCCATTGTCCAGTTCACTTGAAATATCTTAGATATCCCCTTGCAACCTCAGCAGAGTTGTTTCGTGTCCTTGAATAGTGTTCAATTGCAATGTTGATCATTCATACTGGTAACTTCGTTTCTTGTGACTCAAAAACGTCAAAACATAAGTGCTTGAGCATCAAAGAAAAAGAATTAACTCTTATGGAAGGGGATAAGGACGTCAAGAAACTTTTTTGTAGTTTTTCTTTCTTTTTTGATATATAAGTGAGATATATAAAATAAATAAATATATTAATTTACAAAAGAACCTGAATAATTACTTTTTTTCAATATATAGTGTTTATAAAATTTGTTCTATGTTGTTTATAAAGAACATTGAAAGATGAACCTCTATATAATGAATTTTCATATAACGAACTTTTTTTCGGGATTTAGAGACTTCGTTATATATAGGTCCGACTGTATATTTATTTCTATACTTCTGACAAATAATTCTACTGATTCCTTATAAACGCTAAATGTGTATATAGTTATGATTAAAATAATACCAAATAACTGTTTGAAGTAATATGAAGTGGACATCTCTTTTAACCCTCACGCTGCGGATGGCGCGATTTCGTCGGGCAACACAGATGTAGCAAAATTTGCGCAACCCGCGATTTCACGGATATGCATATTTTACGACTTTGTAGCTGTGCAACTCCTTCCGTTTCTGTTTGTTTTCACTTGTGTTTTTATGTTCATATCTTGATGATCTAAGTCTATATTTTTAAACAGAAACTTTTTTTACAAAGTTTTTTTTGTATATTTAAACTCTAAAATGTAGATTTAATAAGTAGATTTGAAGTACGGAATTTTTGAACCTACTT
This sequence comes from Trichonephila clavipes, assembly GCA_019973935.1. NCBI lineage: Eukaryota > Metazoa > Arthropoda > Arachnida > Araneae > Nephilidae > Trichonephila > Trichonephila clavipes. Next base: position 22,562 of record BMAU01016163.1, read on the forward strand.
TGATAAAATAGTTAATCAGCGAAAGGGTCAATTCAATGTTATTTATTTAGCAAACATTTCCATTTAAAACGGTACAAGGAACTTTGAAAAACAAGAATATCATAATTTAAAATAACAGAATGTTAAATTATAATTGATACGATTATTACATACAACTGTAAATGGAAAATAAGAAACTGGAAACAGGCCAGCATAACAAATTCTGCAGCACCAACTAAATGAAGTATCACACTTAAACATAATCAAAAAGCAAACAGTTTGATAAAAGATATAAACGTGCTATACACGCATGAGAAAAATATATTAAATTATATGTGCATAATTTGTAAATTATTAAATGCATTTTATATGAAACATTTTTATTAAATAAAGAATCACTGCTCTTATTTTTTCTTAGTTTGAAAAATACGATTCCGATGTCCATATGCGATTTTCTTGTGACTCAAAAAAAAGAGTTGATTATATTAACTGATACAAAAAGTATAGTTACATTGCATTCGAATTAAAAATTCTTAATTTAACATACATTAACATTTATTAGGAAGAAAACTCCAGAGTATTTCAAATATGATTTCCTCAATTTTACAGAAACTAAAGAACCTTCTACTTTCCCTGACACACACCGGACGATTATTAATAATCCCTTGTGAAACGAAACTAAAATCATCGATAAATAAATAGGAAATGCTTACAGGAACGAAACAAAGTTAGCAACGAAACCTCTGGAAAAATAAAAGACTTCAGAACATTTTGCGCTGCCACCTGATAAATGGAAATTGTTCCACTTCCAATTTAACAATCATTAATATTGCTAGAATTTGTATCAAGAGTGACTTATCGACCTCTGCCATACAAAAATCCCCAAGAGGGAATTTAAAATTTCGTCCCTTCTGAAGCAATAACTAGCAATCCGATCAATGCAAGAGCGTGGACCAGTGTTTCTCAACCTTTCCTCATTTTCGACCCAGTTTTCAATCGTAATTTTCATTGCATCTCCTCCATATAATAATAATGTATTGAATGAAATAACAATATTCTTTGACACAGTGTTTCTATCAATGTTAAATTGGACCCTTTTCTCAAAATCTGTTATATGTACATGTTTGAAATTTTTCATACAATTAAAGTATAACTTTCTCATTATACTAAAATAAGCTTTTAGCTAATTTTGAATGTTTTCATAATTTATAAAATATTTTATCAAACATATAGTGAAGAAAAAATTAACCCATTTTTGACATAAAAAATTTCTAAAAAATGTATTTTTGAGTTTTTTATAAAAACCTCATTTTATAATATATTAGCCATCATTATAAATATATTATGAAAAAGTTTCATACTTGTGAACAGTTGTTTCACAGAAAAAGTACATCGAACATCAAAATTTATATTTTGAGATAAAATGATTTTAATGTATATAGTGAGGCTTCTAATCGAATAGGAAATAAAAAAATAAAAGGCTCAATTTACAATAGAAGAAACATGGTTTAGTTTATATCAATGTTTACAACTTTTAAGCAAAAATGAAATACTTTATTTACATTTTTCATCATACAAATGGGTGTGGCCCAGTTTCAAAGATTATTTAAAAATAGATTTTAAGGGCTTCTAATTTTTCTAGAGGTTAAAGCAAGGTATTTTTAGAAAAAAGTTAAAATCTATACCATTTAAAAATATAAAAATCTCAAATTGTCAAAAAAAATATTATTTCAGCTTTCCAACACCCTTTCACCGTACAAATTAACAAGATAAGTATTAAATTTAATAGATAATTTTATATATGGCAAGCCCTTGTGAGTCGCTAGAAATTATTAAACGTGTTTTAAACTTAGTATTGATAAATTAATTATCAAATACCTTGAGCTGTACTGATACATTTATAAGTATAATATACCAGTGTAAATGTGTATTGTATTTTTAAGAATGCATTTTTTTTTCCTTTCATAAAATAATTTTTTAAGTAAAATGTTTTAGTTTTGATATTTTGAAAACCTTGCAACCCTCACGTAGGATTATCACGCCCCCTACGGGAGTGCGTCCCACTGTCTGAGAAACGATGGCGTAGACAATACATTGTAAACAATTTTACATAGGATTGGGTCAAAATATTCACAGTTCAAAATATTTATGAAATTTTCATCGTGTGCACACATTAAAATTTTGTTGAAAAAGGTAGATAATATTATATACTTCTTACACAAAAAAGACAAATGTAATTAAAAAACTTATAAAACAACCAGAAAAAATGCAACATTATATTTAAAATAACTTTTTTTGATCATGTTTGATTCTTGCGAGAAAGTTCCAGAAACCAAATCAGGACTGTATAATGATGTCGTATAGAAGCTACAAAAATCTACAGAAGAGACCGGAAATGTGTGTTTAAGCAATATTGTGAATAGGAATTTAAGTGTGAACTTTTAATTCTTGCTTTTATGGATTTTATTTAAGTTACTGTGGATTATGCATGTATTATTTAGGATTTTGTATGTGTAAATTATATCCTGTAAATTAAATCTGTTGTAACTATTTCATAGTTCTAGAATCAACAGGACTCTATCTGTTAATTTACGTGAACTTTTCCTATATATATATATATATATATATATATATATATATATATATATATATATATATATTTCAATATTTCAAAACTAACCCAACACATTACCCTACGTACACGTAATTTAAGATTTTAACTAAAGTTATAAAATATATCATTAAGGTATCCGAACACGTTAAATTGACCAATTTTCGTCAAAACATAAATATATATTTTGGTTTCAATTTTTCCAACTTCTACTATTAGTTCAAGATACAAGATATATATATATATATATATATATATATATCTTGTTCAAATTTTCAATTGTTAATAAAATACATTTTATTCATCCCTCAAGTTCAAATATAGTTTTTTTAAACTTGTGGAGGATGACACTTGATGTTAATACAATTTCTTCAAATATTAATTCATTCATTAATGAATAGATAGTAATATAAAATAATAGTCCAACAGCCCATATATAAAATGAAAATCGCTCGTCGTGTCCCTTTAGAGCTATGGATAGCTCGTTGGACTTCTAATCCAAAAGTCTTGGGTTCGAATCCTACCTGAGATGGCCTAATTTCTAAGTATGTGATTTATGAATGAATAAGTATTAACAAAAAAAAAGTAATAGTCGAACAACCTATATAGAAAGGAAAATGAAAATTGCAAGGAAAATCACTTTCTATTTGGACACTTAATAGTGTGATTATGTCATATGTTTATACATATTTATATTAATTGTAAATATTTAATAAAAAGTAACTAAAATAAATTTTTATTTGTTGAGCTAAGTAGGAATTTACTTATTTTTTACATTGCGTGTTGTTTTATTGACTAGAGCTGACTTTTGGCTTCGTAAAACATACTTTGTTTGATTTCTACTCTACCTAGAACCCAAAACACAACCAATTTTATAAAATTAAAAAAAAAACGAAAGTAAGTCTTTAATCTACCAGAAGTAGGCATTTAAATTATTCGAAATCTATCGTGATAAGTTTGATAATTTAAAATATTATAAATGTATTTTCTGTGAAACTTTTGGAACTTGATCTTTATATTATATTTTCTAGAGAATGTACTAAAATGTTTGTTAATGTATTCTCATTTTTTGAGTCATAGCCTCTTATTTAACACTAGAAAGGCTGAAACTTAATATATACCTATATATTGCCCCAAATCAGTCAAAATGACTGCATTTTGAAAGAATGATTAATGAGTAAAGAAATTTATTTAAAATTAACTTTTATTTTTTTACAGTCATATAACAAATTCTTAGTAAATAACAGTAAAAAAATACTTCACTCTTGGAAAAAATATATTCTAAGTAATTGTGCATTGTATATGTAATTGTTTTTCTAACTGAAATTAAAAATCAGTCGAAATGACTTCCTTGGGCAATCTAGTGTTTAATAATGGTCACATAAAGAACGCCCTATTTCTTAGAATACTTACTCGATCAGCTCTAAAATTTTTAAATTTTAGTAAAACGCCAAATTTTCAATTAATTCTCCAACTCAATGCATCTGATTTGTTTCAATAATATTTTACTGATATATGTTTATTACTATTTTCTCTAATTGCTTTAAGCTTTTTCAAAAATATTGCTGACATTTGACAAATAATTGTGATTTTTGTAAAATTTATATTTTGTTTTAAAAATTATATTTTTAGTTAAATATTAGTATTTATTGGTATTGATTGTTATATAAAAAGGCATTGATAAAGTTTTAGTATGCTATATTTTTGAAAGTACTTCAATCGTGTTCGGATACCTTAAAACAGAGAATGCAATTTTAAAAGATCATACTTTCTATTGCATTAAAGATCTTAAATGAAGAAAAATTGGACAACAACTGGAATGTTGTTCTTCATTTCTTCACATCCTGGTTACAAAAGTAAGGCTACAACAAAAGTTTGTTGCCTGCTCAAGAACTGGATTAACTTAAAGTACAATTTGGCTTACAACGCGTAATTGTAGTAAAAAAAATAAAATAGATATTTATGGGTGCGAATTATATACCCCGGGTATACAAATGAGAGTTTTAAAAAAATAAAAAAAATGAGCTATAGGAAAAAAAGTTAGACTTCTACATATATCAATATACTGTTTATTTTAAAGAAAGGAAATTCTTTATTAGCTTAAAGCAGTGTTTCTCAAACAGTGGGGCGCACCCCCTTGGGGGGCGCGAGTACATTAAAAAGTCGAAAACACAAAAGATTATTTAAAAAATTATTAACTTACTGAAAGTAAACAAATACAACATTCTGACCAAATAAAAGATAAAATACTTATTTACTCTATAATACACTTATAAATGTATCAGTACTGCAAATCTATTTTATAATTAACTTAGCAATACTAAGTTAAGGACAAGTTTAATAATTACCAGTAACCCCATGGATTTGTCATGTATAAAATTATATGCCAAAATTAATACTTACCTTGATAATTTGTACGGTTTATAATTATAATCCTTCAAATACCGATTAAAAATTACGCTCTCCAATGCCACCACTTAGCACGTAGATGTATGTGGTGTATTGAGGAAGGTTAGTGGAAGAAAAGGGATAAATAATCAAATCCTCTGAAATAAGTTAAACCTTTGCAAACACTGCCAAGGTCATTTTATTTCTTTTCAAAGCCTTCTGAATAATTTTATTGGTAGCAGTTCACAGCAAAGATATAACTTAATAAAGACGTATATATACGTCTGGGGACAATTAACACAGTGACTGAGCGAGACGTTTATATACGTTGGGGGACTTATGAGGTTAAAGTCGTATTTTAGGTTTAGCGTCAAAATATAGTATTATTGAATTTAATACATCTTTATTGTATGGAGGGGGGGGCGCGATGCAAATTATGATTGGATTTTTGGTCGCGAACATTGAAAGTTTTAGAAGCCCTGGCTTAAAGGGTTGTAGTTCTACAACTATAATATTTGTTTCTATAAATCTTGTAATAAAACCTCAAAGAAATGACTTCAAAACATAACAGAATAGGGCACGTATGTTTCAGGTTCTTCGTAAAAAAGGGAATGCGCCGTATTCGGAGGCTAAACCCCAAAACTTAAAACTGTAGCTTGGAAGTATAGACACGCGTTATACGCTTGATTTTATAGTATTCTTTACTAAGACATTGATGATTTCCAATGTACATCTGTTCTCGTAAAGTAGAATTTTAGGAACAGAAATACAGATTTGTTACAATTCAGTCATACTTAACTGATATATATTAACATTATTATTTGTTTCTCTCTGCCTAAACCAGCTAATTTTTATCTATTTTCTATTGTACTTTTTCAAAAATTATTAAATTGTAATAAGCATTATGATAGACCATATATCCATGTCTAAATAAGTAGTAATTGTACATAAAAGATATATTTTATATACTCAACCCGCATTTTATAACAGATTTTTTGTCAGTAAAATATACTTTAAAGTACTATTCCAAACCTTTACACCAAAACTGAAATCAATTGATCCTTAAAATAATCTTTTGTATAAATATTTCGAAATAACATATGCAATGAAAACACACACGTCATTAGCAAAACTTTGTTAAAATACAAATGTCCGAGAATATGATTATTTCTCATACTAAAATTTTGATTAGAAAGTTTTGACGATTGTATAATATTAATAAAAAAAACGATTTCTTACAGATATGCTTGGTTTCTCCCCTGTTTCTCACTTGTTAACTACGAAACTGGTTTCAATATTAAATTCATATTATCTTGAAAATCTGTGGAAGTGCTTTTTTATGTTTTTGTGCACGATTTATACTTATACAATAAATAAAGAATCATAATCTTTCAGACACAATGTAACATATAATACAATACTTATCCCCTGTTACATTTAAAACAAGTCTTAGATATTCCAAATAATCCAGATTCCTGCTGTGATAGCCTAAAATCAGAGCATCATTCACTAATCTAACCATTCGAGCACTCGGCAACCAAGCCTCTTCAAATCCATCACCACTTATCCCAGCATCTACTAAGCTTACCTGACGTCATTTACAACCATAATAATCCCGTGGTAGCCTGATATGGCCAACTGAGCCCATTCTCCGCAATTGAGACCCTCTCATCTGTTTTACGGTCAATGAGAAACTGGAGAACTTCGATCCAGACTAGCAGGATTAATGTTTGCAGAAGGACCAGAGCTAATGAAACGGCACGTAGTGATTAGAGCCGGCTATACTTATCTATGTGCTAACCAATCCCAAATTCGAACACGGGTACCCTTAAGCTAAGAATAATTGCTCGAAATAGATACTAAGTGATTCAGAAAATTGAAAACATCGATATTATTAAGCCTCAAGTGTGTGAACGCTCCTCTCTCTGCCTTGATACTCACGCTTAAGTTGCATGATGGAGTTATTTTGAAATAATGCGAGATATAATAACAATACCTTGGGCTATAATTCCCATTAAAAGACTTAAAATTTTATGAAAATTAGTAAATTCGTTACATTAATTCTTATGTCTTACCACGTAAATAGCAATTTTAAGGAATGAGTAAAATGTACATTTAAGAGGAGTAAGAAACCTTTATATCGACAATGTCAAATTGGCTGTTTGCGATGTCCCTTCAAAGTGATAGATGCTAAAAAATTTCCGTACTGTTAAAGTACACCTTTTTCATTTTACTGAAATGAGCATTTAGCTTATTTTGAATTGTTTAATGATTTATGAAATATTTTATCACACATAGTGAAATTTGTCCCATTTTTCACATACAAAAATTTGTAAAAAATAAATTTTTGAGTTTTCTTACAAAAATGCTCATTTCAGTATATATTATTCATTATAAATATGTCGTAAAAATAACATACCTGTGGACATTATTTTCCGAGAAAAAGTGCATCGAACATCAAAAATTAACATTTTAAGATAAATGAACTTAAATGTATAATTACTTTTTTACTAAAACATTCCTTTCTATACACGAAATGATCTACATTTTTTTAATCTCATCATCCTGTCTCTTTCTTTTAATTCTTTTTTCATTCCTAACTTCCTTTGTGTTTTGTATAGATGAGTATTTAGCATTTAACAGCCTTTGTTTGTCGAGACGCTCCATTGCCTGTGCCATGTAATTCACCAGGCCCAATATTAAATTTTCTCGTTTTGATACATTTCTCATATTAAGAGGACTTGGTACCCCAAAAATTACCGTAACCAATCGTTTATTTTTATTTTTATTAAATCTTATCTTTTGCATTATTATCTTTCGATTGATATATCATTTATGCAAGTCGGAAAATTAGAAGTTGAATAAAACGTCATTTGAAAACAAATTAGGCAATTCTGCCACGCCTCCATTTTAAAAAAAAAGCTAAAAAAGCGTTATTATAAAAAAAAAAATCAATTTTATAAAGAGAAATAGTAACAAATAAAAAAGAATGTGTAATATACAAAGCAGAATATTTCCAAGGCAACACAAAAATGTAGTTTTTCTTCCTTGTGAAATGTGTGCAAGTAAAATTTTGAAATAAGGCATGTTATATTAATAATTTCATAATTTCTGTTCTTATTCCTTTTCTATTTTCATACAAATATAACACTTCAATATTAAGTAAAAAAAATTCTGTCATGATAAAAAAAATTATCTTAACGTTTTACTTGAATTTTTCTGTGTGCAATTAGTGCCCTCTAAAAATGGATCATTTATAAAAATGTATGGGTTGAAAAAATACGAAAATGGTATTATTTTACAGAAAAATACATAACTAATGTCTTAAAGTGGTATTTTAAGTTTATTGAAGCTTATTATGATTATTCTTTCAGAATTATAAACTTAAAAGTGTTTTTTTCTCAGTTTGTGTTTTTTGATACATTCGTGCACTCTCAAAAGCACTTCCCCAATTATTTCCCAATTACTAATATTTGTTTCCCGTGTGTTATATATAAAGCATGTAATGAAATTAGGGATCCATTTTGCTATAAACTATGAATATTTTTTTAAAATTAAAATGTAAGAGGTACTGGCTTTTTCGTTGATTTTTAGCATGCATATCAACATTTTATTTTTTTCTGAAAAGCGAATTAAGTTATTGTAAAATCGATCCCTAAAGATGATTATAACATCCATAAGAATATTACAAAAAAGTTTTAGGTCAAAAAATTAATAATTTCATAAAAGAGAAAAAGGATTTTAATATTTTTCCAAATTTTCTTCAAAAAAGTTAAAACATTTTAAAAATTGTGTGAATAATATGTGAAAAATTTCATCTCGTATCATTTTCTGTAATACAATTATTATATAAAATGTTAAAATATAATTTTTAAATGCATAAAGAAAGAAATTAATTCAAAGGGTACCAAATTCCCTTAAGTGATGAAATAGCATCATATGTACCCAAAGATAATACTTCTATTTGTAGAAATATTTTCTTCAGCACACTGGACTATATTACATTGTTAATTATTCCATTGGGATTTTGTGTACCTCTATGTTAACACTTTCTTAGAATTTCTGGATTAAATGTTTTGATTTCCATCATTCATTCAACTTTTAAGCAAAAACAAAGTACTTTGTTTACATTTTTATCCATTTAAATGGACGCGTCCGAGTTTCAATCATTATTTAAAAATAGATTTTGAAGGCTTCTGATTACCATAGAGATTAAAGTAAGGTATTTTTAGCAATGTTAAAATCTATACAATTTGGAAATATAAAAATTTTAAAAATTATCATATTAAAAAGACTTTAGGTTTCCAACAGCCGTTAAATATTCTGGGAGATTTTAGTTTTACCTTACTTAAAATGTGAAATATTTACGTTTTTAAACTAATCATTAATTAGATTTAAGAAATTCTTTTTCTAAATATTTTTCAATTATTTTGGTAAAAATCCTTAGATAACAGTTTAAATTATTCTGCTATATAATAGAAAACAAACGATTGTTTTAGAAGGAAAATATCTAAATGGAGCCAATTTACTGAATAACTGGAGAAAATTTAACTTATTAAGTACCGTGGGCGTGTGAACACACCCTGCTGAGCTTGTGCCTTTAGATCCCCGGACGTATATAATCGTTCTTCCAAAGGAGGACTTTTTGTATTGTGCTGTTCTTTTTAAAACTAGTCCCACGGCTTTGGAATACAATAACATGCCATTAAAAGTGCTTCTTAATATTAAAGTTTTTCGGAGAAGAGATGGGGAAGGAATTTGAAAGAGTAATCCCAGGAACGATGAAATTCATAGCTAAATAATTGTTCTTTTTTTTTTCGTTTGTGTGTGCTTTTTTCTATTATTCGTTTGTGTTGTCATTTTCTCCTACCATGTGTAATAGGAGCATTTAAATTCTTTGTACGAATGTACTGAATTCGATACTGGTTTATTTGTTCAACCATGTTTTAAGGCAGCCTTTCTCAAACTGTGGGGTGTGCCCCCTAGAAGGGTGTGAGAACTCTACAAGGGAGGAGCGATCATATAAAAAGACGAAAACAAAACGTCATGTTTAAAAAAAATTATTAATTTACTGAGAGTAAACAAACACAAAATACATTCTGACATAATAAAAAAATAAAATAAATATTTATACTGATAAAATACACTTATAAATGTATCAGTACTATACAATTTATTTTATAATTAATTAAACAATACTAAGTTTAGAACAAGTTTGATGATTACCAGTGACCCCATGGGCTTGTATTAATACTTATCTTTGTAAATTGTGCAGTTTATAATTTATTCTTTAACTGCCGATTAAAAGTTACAATATTTGCTTCTTAATGCCACCGTTTTCCATGTAGACGCGAGGATGTGATGTTTTTCAGAAGGAGGAGGGGGGAAGAAATAATTAAGCAAATACTCTGTGAAATAAATAAATCCTTCGTAAATATTGTTAAGGTACTTTTATTGCTTTCCAAAACCTTCGGAATATTTTTATGATTTGAAGTGCACAGAAAAGATCATACTTCGGAAAGACGTATATATACGTCCAGAAAATTAATGCTTTGTCCGAGTGAGATGGTTATATACGCCGGTGGCACTTAAGATGTTAAAGTTGTATTGTAGCTGTAGCGTCAAGGTATAGTATTATAGAGTTAAATACATTGTTATTGCTTGGAGGGGGGCGTGATGAAAATTATGATTGAATATAAGGTCGTTAATACTTAAAGTTTGAGAAGCACTGTTTTAGGGTATATCACAAAATAAATAATAAAAGTTTATAACTTTTTTTTTATTCTAACTCTAAAGATTAAATTTTTATTTTTATATTTCATCACTTTTTCCTTTTCTTTTCTTTTTTTAAAGTTAAAGTTATCGATTATTAGTTGGAAAAACGCATCTCTTTTCTTTCCCCCAATATACCGCGTAATAACGCGTGTTGTAGGAAAAAGAGTGGCACGAGGGAGGGGGGGATTTCGTTACTTTTCCTCCGCAGTTAAGGGATTAATGTATACCACTTTCATATAATCAGTTAAAATACCGAGAAGTTATTTTAAGTTTAACGTTAAGTATGAGCTAAGTATGAGAAAATAAGAATGAGATACATTTAAAAAATATTGAAATTTATTTTATTGAGCACTATTTTTAAATTCAAAGGTATTACACAAATTTTGAAACATTAGATTTTTTTAATTGGTCTTTCTGAACCTAAAGGCTGATTTATGTGGATTTATTGCAAAAGAAAAGATGAAAATTCTTTCTAATGTAAAGAAAATAGTCAACAGCTGTCTCGTGATCCTGTCGTTGGGCAAATGATCCTGATATGCTATATACATAGATAAATTACAATATGCACCTGATTTTCCAGCATTTGTACAGTAATCTATATGCAGACCGTTTGTATAACACACTCCCACAATATATGTACAGGGTGCGCCAGAAGTTTGCTTAAACTTTAAGGAATCATAAACAGGAAGAAAAGATGATAAAGAAGTGCGGTTTGCAAGAAAATTATCACTAGAATGTGTGTCGGATTTTTTTTAGTGGTAAAAACACTTTTAGTTAAAAATATCACTGGTAGAGGACGTTGACAATTTGAAACACAATGTATATGATGAAAAGTAAGATCCAATAATTTATTTTACCAATAACAATTGTTCAACATACCTTCAGAGCATTGTCCGAAACAACTAAGGCGTCCGCGTGCGCGCGCCCTCTTTCATTCTCAAACAATCATTTTGTCCTTTTCAAAGGTTCTCAATGGCAATCGTTTTACTCGATTAGTATAGTATAGATGTGCACCATTCTACATATAGCTTATTACTGGTAACAGGCCTCTTTGATTTAATGCTTACGCGACTAAAAATATTTTTGTGGGTAAGAAAATTTCACTATCTTGTGAGCCTTTTGTCGTAAACCGTACTTCTTTATGATTATTTCTTCCTCTATATTAATTTTAAATTATAAATTTATTGAATGCTGATGATTTTTACCGACTCTTTTTATACAACTTTAATCCAAAAATATTTATTTTTTACCTAGATACATTATTCAAGTTTTTAAACTTATTTTTAGGCTTCTCTTACACTAAGACAACTATCATTTAACCCTTTATCTACCGACGGTACTTATAAGTACCCCTCACTTTAAAATTGGAATAACTATTTTTACGAATACTCTGACAGTATTCAGCATGAATATTCTTTGAGATCCATTCTTCCAAGATATATGGTAGCACAGGTTCTATGATGAGTATTTTAGAAGGGAAGGTGAATAGTCTTATAGCATAAATCGCGTTTTCAGCTGACGGTGTTTTCAGCGGATTACGAGGATTGCCATTTTTGTTCCGTTTGTTGTTTCATAAGGCACCTTTTGACAATAGTTAATGTCAAAAGGTGTCTAATTTTTTATGTTAATAAAGACCTTAGAAAATGATTTGACTATTTATTTTAAGTACACAGTGTGTGTATAACTAATTTTGCAATTGAATATATTTAATTAATTAGCTCAAATGGATTAAATTCCCCATAGTTGAATATTTTGTCTATGTATATCTCTTAATTTTCAATGTAGTAATTCAAAAACATTTTGCGTCAAAAAACTGCATTAAATCTTGATGCGGTAGATAAAGGGTTAAATACCATTGATTGATAAATCTTTTTCTAAATTGGCTCACAATAAGTTTCAATTTACCTTTATGTACACAAGTATTTCGGTATCATATGCTAAAGCGGAGCATTTTGTAGTGTTATCGGTGTGTGGCTTATGAAAATAATGATAAATGGTCCTTAATTGGGCATTCCATCTAACTGGCAAATTCAGAAGATAATACTTAAATTTGACTAGTTGCGTCCGTGTGGTATATTTGTAAGCAAATATGTGTAAGTAAATTATATGCTGGTGCTAGTCACTCTAATTAGAAGCATTTTCTTCTGAAAACAGGAATAGTAAGGATAATTTTGATAAAATAAAAATTTATAGCATGAGGAATATGCTAATGGGTAGTCAAATAATTAAGCATTCACCCATTATTTGAGTAAGTCAAATTAACTCTAGAAGGAAAAAGATGATGTCTGTGTGAACAATTTACTAAAGCAGTGCTTCTTAAGTTTTCAATATTTGCGACCCAATTTTCAACCATAATTTCCATCGCCCCCGTTACAACATCAATGTATTCGACGCAATAATAATATACTTTGACGCTAAAGCTACAATGCCACGTTAATTATAAACCGTGCAAATTGTCAAAACAAGTATGAAATTATGTATATGTTTCTTTTAAGTAATATGTATATTAATATAATTACTTTTAAAAGTGGCAGGATAATTTTCCTTTCTAATTTTTAAACTTGATCAGATTGCAATAAACATGCAACGTGTATCTCTACTGTGTCAGAACGTATTTTGGTTTGCTTCCTTTCAGTAAGTTAATAATTTTTTCAAATAAGATTTTTATTAATATTTTTTTTTATTTTTCTTTATATGCTCACACCCCACAGTTTGAGAATTGGCGCATTAAAGTTATCTTCCTTATCGGTCATAGCAATGTGATGTGATCTTACTTAGTATAACAATTTATATGCTATATAAACAACAATTGAACTAGGGAAGAATGCCTTGGCTTGACTCTTTCTTTCTCTGAAGTATTGTACTTTAATAAAACCCAGTACTTTTAATTCTGATTTTTTTAAAAAGAATGTTCTTTTTATTAAAGGCAGATAAAATAATATCAGTGTACCGCAAGTATCCCACGGGGCTTACAGAAGTTAGTAAAAAATAAGATAAGTAAAGTAAAATTATGTAACAAAAGTTACGAAATAATGAAATAACAAAAACAAATAAGTTAGAAAGACAAAAACTACATAGCAAAATAAAACAATTACGTAGGAATACCAATACAATGAGGTTAAAAAAACTAGAAGTGAAAAAATTACAAAATAAAATCAGTAAAGATACACTATAATGAACTGAACTATAACTCAACTGAAAAAAATTAGAGTCCCTATTAATTTTAAGAGCATGTTATTAAACTTTCAGGTATTTTCTTCCTTTCTTAAATTTTGAGCAAAGCATGATACAAAGATCAACCCTTTGCTCTCCACCGGCATTCCAGTCACAAAGTTTGGAAGGAAACAAGGTAAATCTACTGAGATACATTTCTCAAGATAGTCTTGGAATATTAATAGTATTTTGTTATTGAAGCATTGTAATTTTTCACTTTGAATCCATCTTTCCAACCTTATAAGCCATGTAAAACTGAACATCTCTTTCTCAAAAGACCTGAGCACTCAATAGCAAAGCATGCTTAGCTCTCCTCTAGGAATGGAATTCAAAAATATCTTTTATTTTTTTAATGCTTTATTTTGTCAGCTTGCTACCGAAATTACTCTCTGACAGGACGTCTTGCTGAATAAACCTAGCTCTTATCCTAACAAACCCCACTTCTCATCCAAAGCAAATTTTCTGTACTAAAATAGTTTTTTTCCATTCCTACTATTAGTTCACTCTCTCCCGGTATTTATTTATTTATTTATATATATAACTTGTTCAAATTTTTAATCGTTAATAAAAATACTTTTTATTCATCCACTCAAGTTCAAATACATTTTTTTAAACTTGTAGATGATGACACTTGATGTTAATACATTTTTTCAAATATTAATTCATTAATTATATTTTATTTTTTTCAATTTTAAATTTATTCTGCTTTATTTCTGACGAAGTTAAATTTATCTGTAACAGATTATGCCAGTAAAATTTTCTAACGAAGTAGAAATGGACTTAATTTTTTTATGTTACTTGTTTGTTCTACTACGTACTATTACTTCCTCAGTTAACTATATTCGTGGATAATATAGTTTATCACACAGCATTTATAAAGTGTGGAGATAAACTAGAATGTCCGTTTCGTTTTCGGTATGAGCTTTCTTGGCATGAACATAACTTATTTTTAGGAAATACAAGATTATTTATTATTTTTATTTAATTCAATGTACAATATTTATTATAATTTATAAGTAGTAATTGTTATTGTGGTAAAATATAGATATTTAGACAAGCACCCTAGGACTGCTACTAAGACTAATTACAAAATTACTTAATCGAGTTACAAAAATTTATTTTACATTCTGTGTACTAATAAACCTGTCAATTTATTTCTTAGTTAATATTAATAGTTATACAAAATATTCACAATAAACATAGCATACAAATAAAAAGAAGCAGTAGGAAATTTTAATTGTCTTTTGAGAATACTCTTATTTGACCATAGTTATTAAACTAGTTTTTATTTGTAAAAAAAAACAGATTAAAGACTATTATCTATTTAGTAGCGTATAAATTAACACACAATTATATTGCAAAAAACTATTATTTATACGAAGTTACAACAACGAACAACGTTTCATCCTTTGTTACGCAATTTAATTTTCTGCATACGTAAATCAGCAAATAGTCACAATGGATGAGAAGAAAATACTGAGATACACGTTTCGAATGTAATTGTTTCTCATTACTTTTGTTTCCTTTTCCCCCATAGAAATCTTCCCCTTCCATTACTGCATTGTTTAGGAGGTTCAATTTCGTTTTTCTCTTTTGTCTCTTTAATCTGTCTTCTTTTGTTGCCGAGTTAGTGTTTGGAAATGGAAACTTTTGGAAAATTGGCGACTTCTTATATTTCCGCGTGGGGACTTAGAAACTTTCCTGACGGAAATTACGTTCGCTTGTGGTGGAAATGACGAATTTCCGAAAATGCGGACTGAGAAAAAATTTTATTCGGGTTTTTTCTCCTGAAAAGACAAAAGTAATTTTCACACAGCAGATATTTCACAGAAATAAGAATATATCTATACATATACCTGTATTATCCAATTCATTGTCTTGTATTTTGGAAATATTGGGACTATACCATATGAATAAAAACATAATTGATCAGAATATATAAGCTATGAATTGATGCTTAAATTAATACATTTGCATAAGCTTGATTTAATTAGTTAAGTGTATGTAATTCAAAAATAACAACTAAAAACTAATTATTTACCATACAGAATTCTATGACGATGAAAAACATTTTTTTGTTTATATTACTATAATTTTGGTCGAAGTTTCTTTGTTTATTTATATTTCATATACACATCAAAAATTTGATCATACAAAATTGCTCAAATTATTACAAACTGTATTATATAAAGTGATTATAAACGGGTTTTTTTCAGTCCCGTTTCAATTTTTCAATTCCTCCCCCGTTCAATCATCCCAAAAACCAATTTAAAAACTTTTTAGTGTATGCTTTGTTTCATAGATTGATTTTTTTAATAGAAAATCATTAGAGGAAATGGAGTTTGATTTATATATAAACAAATCAAAGTTTAGTTCCGAAATTTAAAAAAAAAATGTGTAGTTTGTTAAAAGTTCTTGCTGCAAATCTTACTCTTAAGTTATAGTAAAAAAAATTCTTTTTTCATGTTTAGAAAATTAATTTCATATGCATAGATCAATAATTAAGGCATTTAAATTTGCAAAAAGAATTTATTTCCTCACACCATTAGTAAATTTGCCTTGTTTTACAGCTGTGTTCATACATGGATATTATAACAATTTCCGATATGTATATATACATCCTTTAAACTTCAAATTATGCATCATCCTTAATGTCTTCCTGGGCTTAATGCATTTACATTAAATGGTTAACACGACATTAACTAACAATCATTTCGCAAAAACGTTCTATAATTTAGGATGATACTTTAAATACCCCAGTCTTTGATTTATGCAAAATGTTTTTTAAATTAACTCGGAAAACGTTTTTTTTAAAAAAAAAATAATTAAACGTAAAGGTACACACATCATTGTATGTAAATGTTTAAAAAGTCTATGCTGGAACTTATTCAACTGATTAATCATATGTTAATAAATCACTGCTTTCAGATGGCAGGTACCGTAATAAATACAAAGCCTCTTGAAGATTGAGATTTTTTTCCCCAGACACTTAAGGAAAAGAAAAAAATACCATAATAATACAACCTAGAAATTCTCCTATTATTGTTAAATTTCAGTTATATATAAAGAAATTAAAATGTTGCTATTTTTTCAATGAATTATAGATATTTCATTTAATTGTGTTGTAAAGAAATAAACTCAGATTAAAAGTTCAAATTTTTTTGAAAAGAAAAATATATGAAAAAAAAAAAAAAAAAAAAAAAGGAAGCGTGTATCAGTGTGAACATGCGTTAGAATTTAACTTCTTTGGCTTACATGTATTGAATTGTATAATAAAGTTTCATTTTTGAAGTAATCTTATATGTAATTAACAAATTTATTATTATCATTATTATTTCAAACTATATTTAAATAAATAATTAGGATGAAAAAGGTATAAATATAGACAAAAAATTTTCATTTTCAATACATAATACTAAAATATTTTTTATTGTACGTATTTTGAGAAAAGTATCATCATTATTATTCTAAATCAAAAATTTGCCTCGAAACAAAAATGCAAAATGTTCCATGCGTTGCAATTTTGTCGAATTATAGCAAAACAAACTTTCCAGAAGGATTAATCTAATATAAAGCTATAAATTCTTGGATACATTGTAATAACAGTGATAGGGTGAAAGAAGAAATTAAAGTTTTTTATGTATAGGAAATCATTAAAATTCTTGAAATTTTTATATAAAAATTTGCGTTTACACATATTTTGTAAATTATCATATAATACATCACATTACATGCACACATTTGTAAAGAATTGCTTAAAGAAGTTAAATCAGGTAAAAATGTTAATTTTTTTTAAAAAAATCAAAACGCATGGAACGTTTTAAAATTTTTTAAAAACTATACTCATTTTTTTCTAGCCAATTTTTTATATGATTTTAGTTCTAAGTTACATAGAGCCAGTAAAAATTTGGAGCATGTCAGTAAAAAATTTTACTGCCCACTGTAGTCTTAAAATACAAATTAATATGAAGCACTATATAACACTTTCACAACAATCAAATTAACTACACCAAAGTATATATATGATCTAAAAACTCACTTCTTAAACTGGATTTAGAAATTCCATTCGATTGAAAAAATTTAGTAAACACAATCTTTTATTGCCAAACTATTGGAAGAAATGTTGTGTTGCCACTAAATTTTAAAACAATAGATTGTATTATTTCCTTAAAAGAATTTTAAAACATTATATCCAACAAACTCACTTTAAACTAATTTTTAACAGATTTTGAACCATTTAACCTACTTCGGGTAGATTAAAGACTCACTTCCGATTTTTTTTAATTCATAAAATTGATTATAATTTGACTTCGAGGTAACGTAAAAACAAAATAAAGTATGTATTGCAAAGCTAAATGAGGAAAGGCTTGTTAAAGCTGCTGTTGAATGAGGAGAGGGGGTTGGGTGCTAGCTCAGGGCTGATAGACGAAAAACACAAAAGAAACTTTAAAAGCCGTAATTTTTAATCTATTTTTCAATCTTTGAACAGATTACGGATAATACTATTCTGCATATGAAAAAAAAGTTTCGTTACATTATTTTAATAAATAATGAAGTTATTAAATAGTTAATTAAAATTTTGAGTATTTTTTGAAAAATCGCAAAAAAAAAAAGATTTCGTCATTTTTTTATAATTGATTCTAAAAGAGAAAAGCATGAACTTGTTTAGAATAAAATATCAATTCATTAACTCGAAAGAAAACTTAAAGGGACTGATTTAGAAACCATTTTTATAAAAGCGTATCAATTTTGACTCATTTTTTAAAAAATCGTAAAAAATGGAACATATCATTATTTTGTGTAAAAAAATATACCATGTCGTGGCGAAAAAAATGATCATTCCGTTTCTGTAATTATTTTTTTGTCTGAGATAGATAGTATGAGTTAGATGGCGTTTTTAATACGGGGGAAAATTTGAAACTTCATTCATTTCTACCTTACGTTTATCGCTAATCGTAACTGGTAACGCGTAACGGAAATTTCTCCCTACCATGCCATAAGAAGTTAACTTCAGTAAAAAGTCAAATTAAAAGAAACACCCCCCCAAAAAAAAAAGTTTACTTTATTATATTATAGTGATGACGCTTCAACACAACAAAAAACAACAATAAGTTATTGTTTCAACATCCAGTGTTCTGTCGGTACTTATAAGAACCACAAAGTTATTGAAATGCAAAATTAATTACACACCACCGTTTCTCAAACTGTGAGGTGCGCCCCCTTTGAGGGGCGTAACGACTCTACAAGGGGGGTGCGAGCATATTTTGAAAAGTCGAGAACAAAAAATTATTTTAAAAAATTATCAATTTACTGAAAGTAAACAAACAAAAATACTTTCTGACATAATAAAAAATAAAGTACACATTTACACTGATATATTACACTTATAAACATATCAGTGCTACACAATGTATTTTATAATTAATTTAACAATACTAAGTTAAAAACAAGTTTATTAATTACCATTGGCCCCATGGGCTTGCCATATATATAACTTAAAACAAAATTAGCACTTATCTTGATAATTTTTGTACGGTTTATAATTAAACCTTGACTGTGTGTCAATCAAAATTTTCGCGATTCGCTTCCAAATGCCAATCGTTTTCCACGTAGACACGCGTATGTGATGTATTGATGAAAGTGCAGGAATACAGAAGCAAAAATAATCTGGAATAAGTAAATCTTTCACAAACATTGTCAAGGTCCTTTTATTGCACGCTTTGTCATAGCGAGACGTTTATATGCATGGGAGGGGGCTTAAGAGGTTGAAGTCGTATCGTAGTTTTAGCGTCAAAATATAGTACTATTGAATTCAGTACATTGTTATTGAATGAGGAAGTAGGGGGTGCGATTAAAATTATGATTGAATATTGGGACGCGAATATTGCAACTTCGAAAAGCACTGTTATATCCACTATTCATTTAAAACAAATAATCAAATCGTTTTCTAATGTCTTAACTAACATACAAAACAATAAAATACTTACAAACAATGATAATTAATTTGACATTAAATACTTTTTTGGAACAGAAATGACATTCTTAGTAATCTGATCAAAATGTCAGCTGAAAACGCAACTTCTGTTTTAAAACTATTCGCCTTCTTCGCTAAAAATATTCATCATAGAACCTTGCTGATATATATCCTAGAAGGGTTGCATTAAAAATATTCCTGCTAAACATCGACAGAATATTCCTAAAAAGGGTTATTTTATGTAATTTTAAAGTGAATGGCACTTATAAGCACAGTCGGTAGATAAAGGGTTAAAGTGACGTATTTGAAAACTGGAATTAAAACTTACATAATTTCTTAAATTAATTTCACTTTATACACTTTCTTGTTCCCAATCATCGCCCAGAAGAAAATAACATTTTGAAGGAAATACTTTGAATATTGAGTGCGTGAATGTCTGATAATTGTGCCAATTACTAAAAATAGAATGAAGTTAATTTTAATGAGACTTTGATTGTGCATAGCATTATGTATACTAAGAACTGAAGGAAAACTTGAAAAATCTCCTATTTTTTCGTATCTCACTAGATTTTTCATTTATTGACCTTTTTTTCTGGTTTCATGCTTTGAAATAATGAACATATCAAACTCATGAGTAACAAATAAGGAAAGATTTATAAAAGAGCAGATTATATAAATACGTCATGTTTCAAATATTACAAATGAAATCTTTAAATATTTTGCACTTTTCTGAACCAGCATTAAATATCGAAATTAGGTATATACTCTTAAGACAAAAGATGTGAAATTTTATGATGCGCATTCATTTATTTTTTCCTCCTGAAAAACTAAAACCTTGCTCGATAATTTTTCATACTATATATATGAACGAGCATCCTAAAAGATTTCGAATCGTTTTATTTTCGGAATCGGCATAGAGTTAAAAAGTTAGTTACACACTTCAATCATTGGTTTCTCTTTACGTGTAACAGCAATTCAGACACCGTCTGAACATGAACAGCTTAAATATGTTTTGGGGCTTACAACTGTTTTCTTCACTTCATTGGCTACGGATTCTATAAATCCACATGTCAGATGCATCAGACAATTTAGATACGAAAAATTCTCATTTCCACATTCTCTCCTCAACGTTATTCTTTTCTTCCTGTTGAATAAACTGCTTGAATAAGAATTGAAATGAATATTTACTTTTACTGCTTAAATGTAGCTAAATTTGGATGAAAAAAGCAAAACTAATGTAACGAATCCCATTTAGAAAACTCAATCCAAATTCAAACAAAATCTACTTTTTTTAAAAAAAGTTTAACCGAACTTATAACTTCCTCCCCCGAAAGAACGAGTGCTAAAACATCAATTGGGTTGCAAATGCTTTCGAAAACGTTTTGATTGTTTCAATGCTTTCATATGAAATATGGAGCGTGAGTGACTGAATATTAACGTCGCACTGTGTTCACCTACACGAGGGCTTTTGGTGACGGACCACGTAATTTTAAACCATGGTCAAGTGACGTGGATGACACCTGGATCAATTTTTCATTGGTAATTTGAGGAAAAAAACTCCAATGAAACTAAACCAAGAAGTTTCAAATGTGCATGACTTTAATAAAGAACACAAATCACAGACACGTTCGCTAGCTTTACAGGAATGTTATCTGCAGGCAAAATTGGCATATGCTGTTCCAGTTATTGCAGTTTTCTGGTCCTTTGATGATCGACAAATAGCATATTGAACGTTTCCTTACATGTGTCGTTTTGACTGGGAGAAGTGTGTCTTGTGGTATACTTATAGCTTCATATTTCTCTTGGTTTACTATTTTCTCTACACTTTTGAAAAAAAGGATTTTTTAAAAAATTAAACTAACTTTAAAAAATGCTTTTATTCCTTTGATATAGGTTTAATCTAGTTTTTTTTTGTAAATGCATCTATTTCATAAATGTTAATGCACATTTCCGTTCACTACGATGTGAACAATAATACGAGAAGGTGGGGGATCAAAAATAACCAGAATTTATGTGTATATATATATATATATATATATATATATATATATATAAAGGGTGTTTTATTAGAGGTATAGAACTTTAAATTGCAATAAAACAACGATGTATTATTCGACTGACATGATTTTTTTTTATTCGAGATAATCTTGTGGCATTACATTTTAAATATGATTTCTTGCATAGGACTGCCATGGCTGGCTTGGATGTAGTCCAATCCGGACGTCCAATTTTCGATGACTTTTCCCAACATTTGTGGCCGTATATAGGCAATAACACGGCGAATGTTGTCTTCCAAATGGTCAAGCGTTTGTGGCTTATCCGCATAGACCAATGACTTTACATATCCCCACAGAAAATAGTCTAGCGGTGTTAAATCACAAGATCTTGCAGGCCAATTCACAAGTCCAAAACGTGAAATTAGGCGGTCACCAAACGTGTCTTTCAATAAATCGATTGTGGCACGAGCTGTGTGACATGTTGCGCCGCCTTGTTGGAACCACAGCTCCTGAGCATCATGATTGTTCAATTCAGGAATGAAAAAGTAGTAATAATGGCTCTATACCCATCACCATTGACTGTAACGTTGCGGCCTTCATCGTTTTTGAAGAAGTATGGACCAATTATTCCACCAGCCCATAAAGCGCACCAAACAGTCAGTTTTTCTGGATGTAACGGTGTTTCGACATACACTTGTGGATTAGCTTCACTCCAAATGCGGCAGTTTTGTTTGTTGACGTAGCCATTCAGCCAGAAGTGCGCTTCATCGCTAAACAAAATTCGCTTATGAAAATCGTGAACAACGGCAATCTCGTTTGGGGCCCATTCGACGAATCTACGCCTTGCTTGATGATCGTTTTGATGAATTGCCAAACCAAACAGTGAATAAATCACTTGACAGCTGTTAAATCGGTCACCATCTTGGAAAGTAATGCCAGCTTAAACTTCTATACCTGGAAAAAAACACTCTTTATATATATATATATATATGCTATTTTTTATTGAAATCTAAACTCGTGCCCCATGAAAAAAATTCACTTTATTTTTCAATATTTTATTGGTAATGTGTGCAAGTTAATTCTCTTCTTAGTATGAAAATGAATTAGAAATTTATTGCTAAGGAAATTCATTTAATTGTGGCATCTTCCCCCATTAATTTGGAAAATGCCACCAGTCATGGAGTAAAATGCAACAACACCACATTAAATAAAAAAATAAGGTAAACATTACAAAATTAAATATGAAGTAATAATAACAATAGAAAAAAAATATATTTCATAATTAGCTTGCAAAAAACAATAACAGTGCAGGTTCGAACGATAGCCTACATAAAGTTCACTCAGTGCAAATGTAACCGTTTGTTGCAATCGATGCACTGAATCCAGTCACACTTGGGACCTTTATTAGCATAAAAATACTCTTTATACACAACACAAAAATCGTCATTCTTATCCTCATCAAAACTGCATCCACTAGTATCTGAAGGAATTTCTTCGCTGGAGGATGACAAACTGACACGTTTCTTCAAAGGTTTTTTGTTAATTGTCTTAACCTTACCCGGCTTTTCCCGCATAGTTACTCAACTCTTTTTGATTCAGTTAATTCTTCTGAAGTTATATTTTTTTTACTTCCGGTTGTTTTGCATTTTCTGACCAGAGGAATAAGACTTTACTCCTGTGTTCTGTGCTGGTGGAGGTAACCGACAGTGATATACCGGTTATCATTAGTTGCATTTAAGTATTATTAATCATAATCATAATAATTAATTTCATTTATATTTTATACAATAGTATACAGCGTTGCAAAATTTAAAAGAAAACCAGCAAATTTTAAAGTTTATTTCATTTATTTCTTAATCCGTGGCGTCTTCCCCCAAGTATAGGGGGAAAAGGACACACACACTTCTTTCCTTAATGCTACAATTTTTTGGCCGCATCCACGTGCCTCGTAGGTTCAACATCATGCGTAAATCACTTATATTGCTAATATCTTATTTAAAATAACAAGTATGTTCATAGACCTTAAAAAAGAGGAACGGAATTATCAAAGACTTGAACTCACCACTTAAAATGTTCAAAAATATTTTTAAAAAATAAGGCCGACTAAAGACGATTAATTCAGATGAATTCACAAGCCACACTCAATGCCTGACCTGACTCTTTACAGAAGTGGCTCAAAATTGCCATCTATTGACGCATAAAATTTCTATTAACAAACTGGCATTTCCCCCCGAATTATCTTATATGAAAATATGAAAAAGCCGGTAAAGTAATATTTGAATTATACCTCAGTCATTAATATAGCTTTGCTATTACAAATATATATTCTCCACTTTTATTTTATTATACTATATATATATATATATATATATATATATTTATATATATATATATATATTTATATATATATATATATTTATATATATATATATATATATATATATATATATATATATATATATATATATATATATATATATAATAACTGTATATCCATATTTAGGATATTATGTTTTACACTATTCTAATTCCGAAGCTATATACAGTTAGAAAAATGTAATGAAGTATAGTAATCATAGACAACTATTATGAGGTTTACAAACAATAGTTAGAAAATCTGAAAAAATATCCCTTTCTTCACTTACTAACTTATATTAATATACTTTATATTTGTTCATTAACTTAAAAATAATGAAATTATTAAAGTTTTTCATTCAATAATCAATGATGCATTATCAATCTAAAAACAAAAACTAAAAGAACTTTAACATTGATATACTCCGATTTCATTGAATACTTAACAGAAGCTTCTATCTTGAAATTTACTACCTCCTATAAATTTTGGAGAGATTTGAAACAAACATTGCATCTTAAATTCTCTCTCAATATACTTTATTAGTTGCCACAAATGTCTAACTTGATAAATTATACAGAAGCAGCCTCGAATAGCGTTGATTGCTCCCAAACCACTCATCTCAGCGAATATGAAGAGTGATAAGGCGAATTATGCCAAGCCACATTACCTACGGTAACTCAGAAGGTTGTCTTTTCAACTGTCACGTCTTGACTTGAGGTTCGAATTCTTTTACGCGAGTAGTAATTTTTTTCCACGGTGATTTTTAATGTAATTCTTGTCTCCATTCAAATTATTTGTTGTTCATGCGCATTTGAGGCTATTTGAATTTCCTTTGCTCATACAATTTTGGTGAGGGGTTTTTTTTATTTTTTTATTATTTTATTTTTTGAATTTTTATTAGTGCTCTTATATTAAATGTTTTCTGTAGAACCTTTTTGAATGAAATTATTTCATGTAAATATATAAATTAATAAATATCCATCCATTTCCAGATTTTTTAGTGATTTTGCTATAAACAATTTATATGTGTTTTTTTAGAAACATTTCTCCTGTTTTGCCTTAATTTCATCAAAAGCGGTTTACAAATACAAAATTTCGTAATTTTCAATTATTTTTCTTTTAAATATTCATTATAATATTCGAACAAATAATAAACAGTCACCTTTGTGTTTATGTTCTGGATGCAATAGGTTTATATGCATTTTCCGTAAATTAAATGCCACATATTTATTTACATTAACAGAAGAACTCATAAATATATAATATTAGCTTAGTATTTTATACAGAGACATCTTTTTGAATAAAGTGAATAAGTTTCTTACAAAATGTTTAAACCAAATCAATGATTCCCAAACTTTTTTAACCCATGGATCCTTTTTTTAAGTCAAAACCTGTCCACGGACCCTTTTCTAAAATCAAAACTTGTCCACGACCCCTTTTTAAAGTCAAAACTTTTTCAATGAACCCCAAGTGAAAAAAAAGCTACATAAATGCATTGTATAAAAATTATAAATTAAAAAAAAACACTTTGATGAAGAATTATTTATTGAAATTTTAAATTTTTTAAATAAAATAAAAATAATTAGTGGGATGAATTTAATGAGATGTTATGAGTGTAATTCTGTCCATCTCAATGTTTGTGAGTAGGTACCGCAAATCCCCACGAGCACTAGTTTTTAGTCGCTTTCTTTTGTGTGTGTGTGTATGTGTAATGAGGTTTTAGGCACTAAATACACGATCTACCAAATTGGAAGTCAGGAAAATAGTCAACAACTTCTGTAGAATAGCCCATAATTCTGGATATAAAATTATGATCTGTTTTTGTCAGCAGAATTTGTGGTATCCTTGTTCAAACTTTGGATTAAATTCTTCATTTGCTGATATTCCAATAAGGTCCTTTTGTATTGGTATGGATTCATTTGTGCTTGGGATCTGAGTTAGTCCTCGAGCAAAATGATACAACACCCAATTGAGAATATCCAATTGAATTATCGTTGTTTATTTAAATTTCCATAAAAATAAATATAGATCAAATCTTTTTTAGTTTATATCAAAACCTGACCCCCTTCAGGGACCCCAAATCAACTTTAATTTTCCACGGACCCCTTGAATAATAACAGGAACCCCTGGAGTTATGTAAAGACCACTTAGGGAACCTCTGCTCTAGTTTATGTGCTAGAATAAATACAGATAGATAAATCATAAATACAGATTTTTATGATCATTCACTTCATACACTTCCCACATTTGATAATATAATTTACATTTTCAGAATGACTTTATTGAAGAATTTAATTTTTGCATTCATCTGATTTTTTTAAAATTATTTTTATTGAAAAAAATACAATACTAATAAATTATTTTAGCGATTTACCAAACGAGAAATATCCTTTATAGTGAAACAACAATATTATAAAAAAATACGTTTCCTGTTAAACTTTTGCGGAAGTTTGGACAGAGAAATGCCAGTTCAGTCATTGTCCTCTTTACTTCACCGTCACTCAAAATTATAATATCCATCAACATTACTCCTCATGCATCTTCAACGTGCGATGTTTAAATAAGTTATCAACCAGATCATAGTTAAATTTTTAAAACGCATGCATTTATAAGAGAAATGTATAAATAGGTACAATGAAACCTGTTTTTGTGCGGTAGATAAGGACCACATAAAAGAAACCGCACAAAAAAATATTCGAAAATTTCATAAATATTTATATGTAGCAAACAACTTTGTCGACATACTACAAAAAACTTTATTTTATGCGATGGTTAGGGACCACATAAAAAAAAGTCGCACTTAAAAAATATGTCAATTATTTGCGGAATTTATGAGAAAGTATTTCCAAATAAAATAAATAATTAAATTCCACATGTAAATATTTTTAAAACAATTCATTTCTCATTTGACACACGGAGAAATTTTCACTTAATGCTCATACATAATTCACTGCTACTAATCGTAGTCCAAAACGCGAATCTTCTTGTGATGAATTAGTTCAAAATCGCTTTGGTCACTTGAAGATAAAATTCCAATGGATTTAATTTTTGGCACCATAAAGTAAGTGATAAGTTTTTGTGACGATGTTCAGTTGCTTGAGAATGTCGCAATAATCAAATATGAGTGATCAAAGCTTTTTTTAAAATAATTACTAATTTCCAGATAACGTTTATTTTAAGAGAATGCTTTTCCGATCTGTTGGAAAGATGGATCGCAGCATATATTGTATCCACTGTCAAAAAATATCCGGTTTTTTCTTCATGTACACCTTCATAACCTACCAAATTATTGATAACGTCGCTGTCATTGAAAGTTTCGTCTTCAAGCAAGTGCTTGCTGCTAGTGCGTTGAGCAAAAGCAGTAACACGTACACATTTTCGAGATACTGTTTATAACCAATAAACAGAGTGCCTTAAAGTGTATGCATGTACATTGATAGAAAACATTACAGGGGGCGCCAAAACCGTTGAAATTCATATACCGCATAGAAAAAAATATCGCACAAAAATAATCGTACAAAAATAAAGTCGCACAAAACAAATCACATAAAAAAGAGCCACACAAAGCCAGGTTCTACTGTATTTGTATTCAACTCACAAAACTTGAATATTCCTCGTGTTCTTCTAGAGTGTGTCATTGATCCACCAAACAACTAAACAAATATTGAATAAATTAAAAAAATGAAAAAATATTGAAAAAAATATTGAATCCTCCAAACAACCAACGTTGTAGCATGTTAAGATCAATTGCGCTTTAGCAGAATCTTTTTTATAAGTGCCAAAGTCACATTTCTCCCCCATCAGCCACACATAGAGCTACTAAATTGTTTCCGTTTCATTTTCATAACTAATCCTCTATCAGGTTTAATGCCAAATCGGATTATAAATTACTCTGAGTTGTGTTTATTTAGATAGTTCTGGTTCACAGAATAAGAAATTACACTATTAAAACACACTGGATGCAAAAATATAAATATCAATAGTCAGCTATGCCATGATTCATATTATAAAATGGTACCCCTGATTTTGGTTTAAACTGATAAATGTATAATTTTCGCACAGATTATTTTCTATCAGAAAAAATTCTCATTGTTTAGGCACAAAGTAATATAAAGAAAAAGTAACAAGTGATATAAAAATTGAAAGTAAACAAGTAATATAAAAAAATTAAGTCAATTCCTAATTAGGTCAACACAAAGAACATTTTTTTATTTTAGTTACCTTTGATTAAATAACTACAATTAATATAAATATGTATACAGATAAAACATAATCACAATATTTATTCCGTGACAAAATATATAGCGATTTTCCTTTTTGTATATGGCGTTGGACTAATATTTTTGTGTTTTTTTATTATTATTTATTCATTAATGTATCACATTCTCCTTAATTAGGCCATCTCAGGTAGGATCCGAACCCACGATCTTTGGATTAAAAGTCCATTGCGCTATAGAGACACAACGAATGACTTTCATTTTTATATATGGCAGTGGTTCTCAAACTTTCATTACTTGCGACCCAATTTTCAATCATAATTTATATCGCGCCCCCTAAAAATAATAATGTACCGAATGCAATGATAATGCATTTTTTGGCGCTAAAAAATAAATTACGATCATAATTATAAACCTTACAAATTAACAAGATAAGTATTAAAAGTATTAAATTTTATATATGTATGTGTATATATATATATATATATATATATATATATATATATATATATATATATATAATTTTTAGTTCGATTCACTATAAAAGCGTGTTTTTCAGTTTGTTTTAAAACTATAATTTATTTTATAATTATTTTTGCTATATACACGATAAATTCACAATTCCAGTGAATAATTTAATTAAGAGAAAATATACTTACCCCTACTTTCAAGGACTTTTCAATTTTTCTTTGAC
Organism: Trichonephila clavipes; assembly: GCA_019973935.1. NCBI lineage: Eukaryota > Metazoa > Arthropoda > Arachnida > Araneae > Nephilidae > Trichonephila > Trichonephila clavipes. Next base: position 51,766 of record BMAU01016163.1, read on the forward strand.
AATTTAAGAAAAAATCCAATAACACTAAAGAAAATGTTCCAAATGTGCTTGTTCTTAATAAATGACACAAATCAAGGACACTTTTGCTAACAATACAGGGACGTTATTTTCCAGCAAAATTGTCATATTTTGTTCACGTTTTTGTATTTCTACTGTCTGATGATCTACAAATAGCATTTTGAACTTTTTCTTCCTTGTGTCTTTTTGACAAGGCGAAGTGCTACATACTGGCTTCATAGTTTTTTGCATATAGATCTTTAGGCAGCATTTGAAAATTTCAAATCAACTCAAACGTTTCACATGTCTAACTCTTTTCTCATATTTACTTTCGCTATCTTGATTAATATGCATTATTTCAGCAGGTTTTTCAATTGCTTGATCAGTTTCAACTTCCTTCAATAGAGATCACAGATGCCCATTTTTATATATATTCTGCTCATTTTCATTTATAAACCATAATAAGTCGTACAACACAGCAATCGAAACCACAAAATTATTCATGGGGAAATGGTAGCATGTTCTAAAAAATAATTGTTTAAAACGTTTTTCATTATGCATTATATGTTTCAAAATACATATTGGCCAAATTATCCTTCAAGGTGCTCAATATGCTTATCCATGTATCATAAAACTCATTCATATGGGAAAAAAGCAATAGAAAAATATTATTTACAACTTCCCTAAAAAAAAAGAGACGGAGTGAAACATACCAGTAAGTTTGAAGGTCATATATGTTATAATGAAATGTAGTATTTTAGAGGTTATAAAAAGAAACGCAATAAAAATCTCTCATCGTGGGATTACAGTAAAGCTAACAAAATGTCTTTTTTTATTTGGTTATATGATCAAAGATGGCTAATGAGCGTTTAAAGTGGAATCTTTTATTTTTGATGATCACCAGATGATAAAAATAAATTTTATCAGTGTAAATGTGTATTTTTTATTATGTTAGAAAACATTTTGTTTTACTTCATTCCCAAAAATTATTTTTTTAAACCTTTTATTTTCAATATGCTCGCGCCCCCCTCGCAGGGTTACCGCACCCCCCAGAGGGGCGCGCCCCAACAGTTTGAGAAACACTATTGTAATTTTTGTTTGTTACTATTTATTCATTAATTAAGTTTAACTAATGAATTAATATTAAAAATCCTGTAATAACATCAAGTGCCATACTCTAGAAGTTTGAAAAAATGTATTTTAAAATGAGTGGATGAATAAAAAAGTTATATTTTATTTTTTAACGATTGAAAATTTGAACAAGATGTATATATATACAGGGTGTATCTAAACACTGTGACAAAAAGTTAAGGGTGATACTACACATCAAGACAAACAATAGTAAATAAGAAACTTCGGGTCCCAAAAGTCTTCCGAAGGAGAAAGATGCCATTAAAATTTAGGGTCCGAAATTTCTAATGATAATACAAAACGAAAAAATTGGTCGATTCGTTAGCGGCTTTCTCTAAAATTATTCTTTATGTCAATATTTTCTTCAAAAATAGATTTTAAAGATGAAGCTAAAAAAAATGTCAATAGAGAAAGCTTTAGACTTTGAAGTAACAAATAACTATTTTTTACTCTTATTGTTTGTATCACATTAAATGCTTTCAAAAGCTTAGACTGAAATTTTGAGCTCAAAATTTGAGTTGTTGGGTTGGTTAAGTAGCGTAAACTCAACTATATTCAGGAGGTGAAATTTGATCTCATCTCCTTCCTTTCCTGAACACAGTTGAGTTATCCATGATCTTCGATGATCTGTCGTAGACTAGGCAGCAGCTACTGTCCACTAAAGGTAAAATAAATGAGAGAGGGATTACAAAATTAGATAAAAAAGTTATTCATAACAAACATGAAGAATCTCTACCATCAAAATACCCGATTATGCAAATCACTCGATTTGCATGCAAGGAGTAGTACACAAGGATTTAACCGTATGGTACTAATTGTATGCAAGGATGTAAAGTTCTACTGTAAAGTGTTCCAGCCAACATAAAGGCTCGTGTGTGGATCCAACATGACGGAGCGCCTGCACATTTCAGCGCAGATATACGAAGTGAATTGGATACAGCATATCCATGGTGATGGATAAGACGGGGTTGTTCCTTAAATTGACTGGCACACTCACCTGACCTCTCCTGCATGAACTCATTCCTCTGGGTGCATAGGAAGAGTCTTGTTTACGCAAGCCCTGTCGACTCCGACGAGGTCCTGGTTGCAAGGATTGTCATCGTAGCAGGCGAAATCCTAGAGTTCCCCCTGGTATTTACTAATGTTCGGCATTCCCTCCGCCGGCGGTGTCAGACCTGCATCTTTGCTGGTGGGTGCTTTTTAGAGCAGTTTTTGTGATTACGCTAGAAAATCCTACGCGTACCATTTTCTACATGTCTCTCATCATTCATTCAACCTTCATTCATACACACTACGTGCGTACAACAAATTGTTTCTTTGTATTTTGAGCAGAGAAGTTGCTCATGTTTATTATGAATATTTTTTTTCAATTTTGCCATCCCTCTCTTGTTTACTTTACGTATATGAGGTAGTAGTTGCTGCCTGGTGTACCACACCAAAATCGAGAATAATTGAACTCTGTTCAGAGGGAAGAGAGTTTAAAATTTCACCTTCTGAACACAATTACGTTTGCTATACTTAACCACCCCCAACAATTCAAATTTTGAGCCCAAAATTTAAGTTTAAGTCTATGCTTTTGAAAGCATTTAATGTGATACTAAAAATAACGGTAAACAATTGTTGTTCATTACTCCAAAGTCTAAAGCGCCCTCTATCGACATTTTTTGAGCTTTATTAAAAAAATTTTTTTCAGGAAAATACTGACAGAAAGAATAATTTTAGCGAAAACCGCTAACGAATCGGCCCATTTTTCTGCTTTTTATAATTATTTGAAAAATTTCGGACCCTAAACTTTAATGACACCTACCTCCTTCGGAAGACGTTTGGGACCCTAAGTTTCCTATTTACTACTGTTTGTCTTGTTGTGTAATATCACCGTTTCAAGTTTTGCCGTGGAGTTTAGATACACCCTGTATATACTAGCTGACCCGGCCGCGCGTTGATGTGGCTTTAATTTAATACGTTGGATTAATATTATTGTAAGCCATTCAATTCATTTAAATTAGTCTTCGTTTACAATTTCGAAGAGTTGAAATTTAGCATAAAAAATAACATAATGATTTTAATATTGCATTTTATTCATCTTCTATTTGACTAAAATATATGCATGAATTACTTATGAAGTTGATAAGTAACAACATAAAAAGATTTAATTTTATGAATGAGGTGACTATATATATAACGTTGATTTTTATCAATTTTTAATATTATTTTATCATTTTAAAGTATAAAAACAAATAAATTTATATAACTGATCCCTAAGAGTTGCACAATATTTTTCGGTAACCCGTCTTTTGCTAACTCAAATATATTCGACGTTCTCTCCATACGTGAGCATGCAACATATAGTTGCCCATTCGAAAAACATGGATTTTCAAACATCAAATGGACATTGTTTGGTTTTGAGATTTATTTATGGTCATCGCGAAAACCAAACGTATCGGTAATTAAAGCCTTTTAAATGGTATCTGAGATTCTGGCGATATCAGTGAAACACATGGTAACAGAACGCGCGATTTCTCCTTTAAACTTTTCAGTCAAGATGTTTGTTTCAAGAAGTTTCCCGGTAATTCTTTTGATGAATAAACATGTACCGTTGCATAACCCAGGTGGATTTAAGTTACGCAGCAAAATAATTAGTGAACCAATCTTCAAACGAATATTATGTGGTGGCATTCCTTATATATCCAAAGGATTCAAAAACTCAGTTGGAAAATTTACTGTTTTGTTTTCCTCAACAATAGTGTCTATTGATTTAAAAAAGGCATTGAATTACCTGGCAACAACTCTATATCTAAAAGTTTATTTCGTTATCATTAACATATTTTCTGCCTAAGTAACAGGATTAAAGAGCCAATGATAAGCTAGACAACTATTCAGTACATCCAGAAAGGCACTCTCAATCAGCTCATTTTTTTGTCTGAGTATCAAGGCAGAAGTTGTTTGAAGTTTGAGATGCAGTTCTTCATCGTTTCTAATATCCAGCATTTAGAAAATAATTGAGGCGATTGATCAACTTGTAATTGTACTCGCGTGTTTATGGTCATTCGAAATGTTTTGACGTTTCGCCATAAAAACGATTGTTTTAAACATACGTTAATCTCGTAAATAAAAGTAGTGCGAGGAATGACTGGCAATTTCTGTTGCAAATCAGAAACAGTAAAAGGACAGTAAGTTGCACAGTAAAAGGACAGTACCACCGAATATTTTTGCTCCCGCTTAAATCTTGCAAAGTTCTATGAAATGAATAGATTGAATGTTTATGGGAATATGGTACACTCATCTGATTATGATTGAACTCTTTTGCAATATCGTAGCCCAATCCAGTTTTTTTCAAAGTTACACATTAGGCATGCTTTCTTTTGAATATCTAATGGCAGCTTGAATGCGGAATGCGTAGTTTTTTCTCCATCTAACAAAGTGACAACAATTCCTGAAAATGCAATTGTCAATGTAATTCCCTATTGCAATCGTATTTTTGCAAGGTCATGCCTGCTAGTTTAGTTGCTATAGGAAATTAACATCCGGACGCGAGACTCGAACACAAAGCCATTCGACCTCATCCGACAATATCCAGCTAAGTTAGGAGAGTTTCTGAAATCCAAATCCAGATTCTAGTTCCCCACACCGAGATGTACCCGGTGACCACTTTCGGGTATTTAACCCCGCAAGTTCAGTCCCTGAAGGGGGCATTACGGTCGTCCGGTATTATCTGACAAAATAATAGGAACTTCTAAAATTCGATTTCAGATTTTCGTACCTCACCTGGAAAAACACGAGATAATCACTTTTTACAGCCCAATAATTTTAAGGTAAGCTTCTGCCATGATTCGCGTAAAATACGGATCTGGCAACATTTCGCAATGTAATCGTCTGGCGTTTTTGACACAGTATTGTGCTTCTCTTGAATCGGATGGGAATATTCAGATCAGCAATTCCGATCAGGACTCACTTTTTGCATTACTACGTCTGAAAGTTAGACCGGTGCCACTTTTTGCGAATATTATGTCCGTACGGCATTATACGGCAATGTTATCAGAACTCATGCAATTCAATTACAGATTCTCAATCCAAAACGCACACAGGACTGACTTTTGATGCCCCAGCGCGTGCACTTTAAGTTGCTAGAGGGAATGAAAATCCGAACGTGGGACTTAAGTGCAAAATCTTTCCACCTAATTCAAGGAATATCCTTCAAAAGTTACGGGAGTTTCTGAAATATGAGATTCCTGTTTCCCCTAGACGCAACCGGAGACAACATTCTTGCCCTCGAGCCTGCGAGTTCCGTTCCTGGGATGGGGGGAATTAGAGTCGTCCAGCATTATCCGGCGAAATTTCGGGAACTTCTAAAATTCAATTTCGGATTCTTGTTCACCACCCCGAACTAGACCAGAAAGGCACTTTTCACGCCTCAAGACTTTTAAGATAAGCCCCGTTCCATCTGTTTGCGTAAAATATAGTCGTTTGGAACTATACGGCTAAGTTACGGGAATTTCTCAAATCGGATATTAGATTCAGATTATCCATTTCAAGATAAGTCAGGGACCAAGAGTTTTTGCGTTCCAAGGGTTTTAAGTAAAGCCCCTGCCATGGTGTTTAAGCTGTGGTCATCTGGCATTATCCGGTAAAGTTACAGAAATTTCTAAAAATTCAATTTCAGATTATCATTCGTCATCTCGAAAAACATCAGAAATGCTCCATTTTCCGCTCTATGACTTTTAGAGTAAGCTCCGAGCCTCGTTCGCGTAATAGGCGGCCGTCCGGCATTATCCGGAAAAGATAAGTAATTTCTAAAACTCGATTTCAGAATCTCGTTCACCATCCTGAAATACACCGGAAACGCAATTTTTCGATCTAAGACATTTAGGGTAAGCACCTTCCACGGTTCGTGTAATAGACGGTCGATCGGAATTATCCGGCAAAGTTAAGGCGATTTCTCAAATAGGATAATAGATGCAGATTGCCCTTTTAAAAAGCTCCAGGTACCAAATTTTCATGCTCCAAGGCTTTTAAGGTAAGCCACTGCAACGATGTATCAAAAATACGGTTTACCGGCAAAGTTCCAAGTAAAATTAGAAACCGATTCAAAATTCGGATTCCACGCCGCGGAATACGCCAGACATTCACTTTTCATGCTCTTTGGTCAACAAACTCCATTTCTGTAGACACGCACACCTATCGGCCGTTTGCATATCTTCCCGTTTCCCGGATTTTCAACATTTCCGGCAATACAAAAATTATGACGTCATTAATTGAAATAATACCTATCCTATATTTTAACTAAACGAAATTACACGCAATGCACAAAATTAAATTAAAATCGGTTGAATAGTTTTGGAGTTTATCGCGGACAAACACTTTGACACGTAATTTTTATATATAATGATATATATATATATATATATATATATAAAGAAATATGTATTATATCTCAAAAATAAGAAATAATAGATAAAGAACATAAGAAGAAATAGCATAATAAAAATATAAAACCTGAACATGAAGAACAAAATTATAGAGAAATAAAAAAAGAAACTACAAAAAAGAAGAACCTAGCGAGTCAGAAAGCAATTTCGGACTTAGAACCGAATAAGTGGGGTTAAACTAGTTTGAAGGCGCCAACCTTCCCCCTTTGCAACTCGGTAGGAAAAACCAAATAAAATAAAATAAACAATACTTCAGAGTTTGGATAACTCAGAGAGTATGAAAAAACCACTCATTAATATTATGTAACAAACTCACCCAAACTCTTAATGCAGAAAAATCACAAAATAATTACGTAAGAAAAGTAGAAAAATGCTAAAACAATTACATAAGAAGAGTATCTTTCAAGAAATAATTTAACAAAATTTCTTTACTCACAGAGCTTTAACGAGGAGAATCAAGCGTCTTGACATTAATGAAAATCGATTATTCACCAAGTTAAAAAATTCGAAAATACATAAACACATCTTTTGAGCTGACTTTTAAACCAGCCAGCAAAGACAGGTATAAAAAAAAAGACGACAATCAAATACGGTAGAATTTGAATTGATTGATTGTCAAAAATGTAAATTTGCTAGGCTCTAATTTGGTTGGTTGTCAACAATGTGTAAGATGTTCAAGATGTGTGTGGAAAAAATGTAAACTGTGATATGAGTGTTATGATATAATCTTCACAGCAAGATCACTAACATGCTGACTTTGAAATCCTATTGTTGTGTGGTGGTTTTGGAATTCGAAGTAGCAAGACGGTTAATGTATTTGTGATGAATATAAGTTCTTAAGAAATTAAAAGGGTATTCATGATCTAAACAACATTGAAAAAATTGTTTTATATTATTGTATTTATCTATTTTGTGGGTAGTTAAGTTATCATTTCTAAATAAAAAATTCAAAATGATATTTCTGTAAATTGATATATGCAAATTACTATTCCATACGGGAATTTTAATTATATGGAACTTAAACGAATCTCTTTTGTCAAAAATGTTTCTGACTACATTATTGTTAATAAGATGCAAGTATAAATCCAAGAATTCCACCATATTAGAGTTGAAGTTAGTTTTAAGGAGCTTGAGATAATCAGGGTAGAACGTAATATTTGGTTTGTATTCACTATTTTTACCAAAAATTATTATATCATCTATATAACGATAAATTAAGTAAGAATCATTTACGACATGATCTATTTAAAAAAAATGTAAATATAGGTTCTCTAAACAATTACTAGCTGGACCACCCTGAGGTAATCCTTTGATCTGTTTATAAAGATTCTGATCAAAAATGTAATGAAATTTTCTTTTAATACGAGGTTAACAAGAATATCAAATTTATCTTTTTTCATTGAAGTATATAATTCATATTTATCATAAATTGACTGTAGAACCTTAATCATATCGTCAATATCTATAGAATTAAAAAGGTCCTCGAAATCAAAGCCATGCATGGAAAAAATTAACATATCCTTAGTAACTCTAGCAATCTCTAAGCTATTTTTAATTATTGCCGTGTTTTGTAAATTATCAATTAGATTTTGAAGAAGAGATTGTAAGATCTTCCCAGACCTCGTGATATATGTATTGTATCCATTAGTGATACTACGGAATTTTATAGGGCTTTTATGAAATTTAGGTGTTAAAAAATACTTGGATATTTAATATTATTTAGATGAATATTCAGTCTTTTGTTCAAAGCTAAAAGACCATTATCATCTTTATTATGTGAATTGATTTTTGAAAGGAATTATTATTTAAAATGTGGTTACATAATAATTTACTGTAAAAGTATTTACAAATTATGGCATATATATATATAAATATATATATATATATATGTATATGTATATATATATATGTATATATATATATATTTATATATATATATATATATATATATTTATATATATATATATATACGTATATGTATATATACATATATATTTATATGTATATGTATATATATGTATATGTATATATATATATGTATATATATATATATATATATATATATATACATATATATATATATACATATATATATATATATATATATATATATATATATATATATATATATATATATATATATATATATATATATATATATATATATATACTAAGGGTTTGTCCTGTACACACGTCTTAAATCTGAAAATTACAAACTTTTTTGAATGAGTTGTAATAATCAGGACCGTTTTGATGAAAAATTTTATAAAGAAAGTTATTACAATATTTGACATCATCACATGTACAGTTACTACATTTCTACCTATCCATTGTGTGTGAGTATGTATCTACTATGAAATAAGTTGAATATAGAACCTATTCTGAATAGAAACTTAAAATTGTTTTGATTAAAGGGTAAACAAGATAACACTCGAGCTAATTTAATAACAGGTTTATTTTTAAATGCTCAAAACATAAATTTATTGAAATGCTATTGGATGCATAATGTTTTAGGCTAATCCTTGAAGAGTATAATTAAACAAATGCGTTGGTTTGTCAAACCTTGATTATGCAACATATCATTGGCCGTGTGAAAAGCAAGTGTTTTCTAAGTCTAAGCCACAAATTGTCATTGTTTGTTCTTGTGACTTATTAATAGTCACAGCAAATACCAAGCGAATTGGAAATTGAAAACATTTGAATGGTTAGGTGAGTCTGAAAGAATCATTGGGATATGTGGTAGAAGTACAACTTCACCTTGAAGTTTGCCGCTCAAAATAGTGGTCTCAAGAATTTTGCCCACGATTTATTTTTATGAACAATCGCGCGCCCTTACATACTTTAGAAACTTTTTAACTAATTGCGACATCGGACCGAATTGTGAATCCAAATCTTTTTGAATCCACTTGAATCCATACAAAAAATATCGTCCAAATCAGTCCAGCCGTTTAGAAGGAGTTCATTCACATTTCCACGCACAGAAGAGTTATATATATATAATATTATATGCCGTATCGCGGCGAAATGAATAATCCTTCCGATACTGTAATTATTTTTGTCAAATTTTGATGGAAAAATCTGATTGCAATTATAAATATGGCGAAAATATGTATCGGAAAATTCTCTCCCCTCTTCTTTCTTTTTTATCTTGCAACGCATTAGCAAAAAAAAACACACATGTTTAACACAATTATGCGTTTTAAGGGTTTTAATTAATACATTTCTAAATAATTTCGATATTGGACCGAGATGTAAATCTAAATCATTCTCGAATCCCCTTGAAATCACACAAAAAATGACATGAAAATTTATCCCGCCATTTAGGAGGAGTCAATCACATACACACGCACAGAAGAATCACATATATAGATATTATTTGAAAAGATATTAATTAAAAACGCTAAATTGTATGATTAATCTGTGTTTTTGTAACAATAAAGACCCGGTTCGGCCAGTTTGGCTGCAAATCGACTTTTTCGACGCCAATTTACGTCATTTTTATAACAATAACGTTGGTAACAAACAATGCAGGTGAATATTGAGTTGAATGTTTTTAATGTTTTTAATTAACTATGTTTAACTAATTGCGATATTGGACTGAATTGTGATTCTAAACCATTCTCGAATCCATTGAACCCACACAAAAATTTCATCAAAATCGGTCGAGCCGCTTAGGAGAAGTTTAGTAACATACACACGCACAGAAGATTTATATATTTAATATATATATATATATATATATATATATATATATATATATATATATATATATATATATATATATATATAAGGAGAGTGTGAACTAATAGTAGGAATTAAAAAAATGATTAGCAATATAATGTTTTCATAATACCCTGATTTTATTGACAAAATCTTAAGTATCATACATAAGTTAAATGCTAAATGCTAATGCCTATTTAGGGTCGTACTTTCAGATAAAAACTCGTCACAACAATCAATCGCTTGCAGGAAACTGTGAATGAATATAAAAATAAAAGTATACTTTCTTTTATTACGGTTTTCACTCTATTTAACTGTAGGTTAATATGAATAACTAATGAGTTATTAAAGTATAAACAATTAACAGTGGGGTAAAAGGTTTGTATGTATTTGTTTTCTAGTTTCTTTTGTATTTTGGTTAAATGGTTCTTTATGTAATTGGATAGAAGATATTCAAATAAACAGTTGCGTTTGCCATTCCATCTCTTTATTCTTTCATAACATTTAATGAGTATGGAAGGGTAGGGAGTTGTTAAAACTTTTGGGAAAATGATAAATGCTCACATTTCCGGTTAGATGAGGAAGAAGGATTTGCATTTGGTTGTAATGGAAATGATGCATTTCCGGAAAGAATGCTGTAAACAAAATGTGAGACCGTGATAAAGGTCAGACATTATTTTTGATGAAATTTGGAATGAAGATATTTCAAATTTCTCCTACCGATTCTCATATCTGAAAATACACACAAACAATATTTCATACAAAACACCAAAATGGTAAATTCTGCTATGTTGTATAGTACAGTAAACGTAGAAATTGCGTGGAAGGTTGGACTGTGTGATAACTGCTGAAGTCGAATTCGCGTAAGTTGGGGTATAATTTCGCACATAAACATGTATCGTCGGCCTAATTATCAGAATACATAACTGCACAAAGGGAATAAATTTGATATAGGAGTGCTACGTGATAAGCTCTGTTTGGCACAATTCCTTAATCGTGCCAAACATATACGTTATCCCCATGGCAACCACATTACAATACGATAAAAATATCAAGGTAACCATATTGTAATGTTATCGCCCATCTTGACGAGCATATAAACAACAACAACTTGGCGCGTAGCACTCTTACATTAAATTAGCACCCCAGAAGGAATTACGCATTCTGATAACTAGGCCGACGATATTAATTATCTTTCTTTGGGACCATAGACGAAGGTAAATAGAAAACAGAAAGAATTTTGAAAAAAAAATGCTTAATAAAAATCATCTTCGATAACACACATTTAAAATCGTAAGCCTAAGTTATTTTGATGTAGAAGTTTTCATAAAATCTAATTATGAAGTCTGTCGGCTCAAAGATTTTATCACCTCCCGGAAAAGTCCTCGTAGTATTCTAATGATTTTTTTTATTCTTTGCTTTGTTCAAAAATTATGCTCATCTCTCGTTTCAGTCAATATTTTCAACAATTTTTAACCTTTTTTTTATTAAATTAAACTGAGAAATTTTGTCAAAGTCTCAACCGTCATTCTATCTTCTGATTGAAAAGGGTCTAAGACATCAGACTTCTTCAATGTATTTTTATTTTTTTGCTCAAGCATTTCTATGAGCTCATCAATCGTCTGCTCCTGATTGTGAGACTCCAGCAGTTCTTGAACGTTATTCACTTCTAATTTTATTTGGCCTGGTAAGATCGACAAAATCTTCAATCAACTCTCCAATTTTAAAAAAAAAATTACACTTTTATTTCTCTTACAAAAGAAGAATCGACGAGATGTGAAAATCGCGTAAGTCGAGGTATTACTCTATTTGCATTATTTTTATAAAATAAAATACCTTTTAATAAATTCTACGTTCAAGCGAATTATAAAATTTAAATTCAAGAAATTGATAATCCCCTTATTTTTTTCTTTTCTAGATTCACCTTTTTATAATATATATCTCATATTTTAAAGTCTTTTGTTACGAGGTTATCGCCTTTGAATTTTGGAATATACGCTAGTTCTGTATGTTTCTAACGTACATTTCCTAAAAGAAAGAGAAAGGGAGGAATGTTGAAATTTCGGCCACCTAACAATTTATTTTCCTTCACTTTATATCGTATTCAAAATCCTTTTATCAATTTTCTACGTTTAATTTATTTTGTTATGTCTTCTCTTAAAGAAAATTTAGGCAGAATTATAAAAAAAGAACTAGACATAAATCCCTATTTATATTTTAATGATAATTTTTACTTATATTAATGTATTGGAGACGCGTCACAAATTTTAAGCATTTTAGAATTATTTTTACTTTTATCATGAATTTACTAGAAAAAGATTTTTTTTCTAAAATAAATCTCGATAGCTTTTCCACTACATACAAAAATTTTCTTTTCGTCAAGTTATAATATTACCCGAATTCTCAATACATTTTAATATAGATTAGTTTACTTCAATCCAAACCAAAAAATGTAAAAAAAAAGATATATTTTCCGAAAAATACCGGATGGTTTAATTAAAGTTACACTATTCAGAGACCTGTAGAACCTGTTCTGCTTATCGGATTTTGATGAAATTTAGAATGTATGATACTAGTCATTACAAACCCGATTTACTGGGTATTTAACGACGTTGTATAAATGTATACTGTTTACATATATATGAATTACTGATATCTAGGATTAAGAATTCGATTGTATTGAAAAATATATTTATAGCTGTAACTCTAGCCTCTTGATATAAAAAGGATAAAAAGGATAATATCTAATTTATATTTATATCTAAAATAGAAGTAGAAAGAGTTTTGCGCTCACTTTATCTAATAATAAAGTGTATTTCCACCGAAGAATCTTTCAGTGGATCTCTACTCCATAAAATAAACATGAGTGCTAAATTTTTAAGTCTAAATTTAATAGAGCAAAAACGGAATTTTTATCATCAATACCTCGTTGAGATAATTCTTAGTGGATACCATTTCAACAAAAGAAGCATGAAAACCAAATTTTATTATTATAGTCTTAGCAATTCGAAAACGGTTCCATTCTTAGTGTTCTTAGTGGAACTCTATTCACCTATATATATATATATATAAGGAAGCGTGCTCAACAAATTTCAAGTAAATGGGTTGAATTCAAAAACAGAATTTTTTCTATAAAACGCATTAATCCCTCACAACCTCACTCCTTTAAGGGTCCATTTTCGCAAAACTCTTTGTAAAAGGAACTCTATTCCGTGAACGGAACATATTTTCTAATTTTCAAGCAGGCATGTCTATTAGTTGAGAAGCGGAAATATTTGTCCATTACGCCCCTTAATCCCCTTCAGTGACCCTTGGGGATCAATTTTCCACAAAACTATTTTGTAGCGGATCTCTACACCATGAAAGGAATTCGCTTACCAAATTTTAAGACTGTACGTCTAATGGTTTAAAAATGGAACTAATTATCTATAACGCTCCTTAAGCCCCGCAACGCCACTCAGGAAACAATTTTCTATAAACCCATCTTAAAGCAGATGTCTACTCAATGAATGGAATCTGTTTACTCGATTTCAAGATTTTACGTCTAATAGTTTAAAAAAGGAGTGAATAGCTTATAGCGCCCCTTAATTCTCCACAACTCCACTTGGGGGTGGATTTTTCACGAAACCTTTTGTAGCGAATCTGTTTTCTATGAAAGGAATCCGGTAATCAAATTTCAAGACTGTACGTCTAATAGTTTAAAAATGGAAATAATTATCTATAACGCCTCTTAATCCCTTGCAACGTCACCTAGGAAGCGATTTTCACAAAACCCATCTTATAGCGGATCTCTACATAATGGAATCAGCCTACTCAATTTCAAGATTTTACGCCTAATAATTCAAAAAAGGATTTAATTGCCTATATATAACGCCCCTTAATTCTCTACAACGCCACTTGGGAGTCGATTTTGACAAACCCCATTTTATAGCAGATACTACTCTATGAAAGGAATCCCACAGACCAAATTTCAAAACTGTACTTTTAATAGTTTAAAAATGGAAATAATTATGCATAACGCCCCTTAAGCGCCCTCAATGCCCCTTGGAGGTCGATTTTCGTAAAAATCATTATGTAGGGAATCTTTACTTTATGAAAGAAATCTGTGTATCAAATTTCAAGACTGTACATCTAATAGTTTAATAATGGAAATAATTATCTATAAAGCCCCTTTAACCCCCGTAACGCCCCTTGGGGTTTGATCTTTGCAAAATCCGTTCTTAGCTGATGTCTACTCCATAAAGGGCTCCTACCTACCAAATTTCAAATCTGTAGGTTTTATAGTTCCGGAGATATCGTGATTAGTCAATCAGTCAGTTAGTGAGTGAGTCGCTTTTTTCTCATTTATATATATAGATATGGACCATAGGGAAAATATTTCCGAAATAAAAAAAAATAGTACAAATTGTGACCACCAGGTAGATTTTATCGAATTTCCTTATGCAAATCCGTAAAACTTTTATACACACTTGCAGTCATAGCCAGATAACTATTCAGCACTCGTTTGTCATAGTGAATCATTCATGTTTTACAGGAACGGCAATGTTTGCAAACCACTATATTTATACAAGATGGAGCAACTCTTCACATTGGGCGGCAAGTCAAAGCACTGCGTAGTGCTAGCTTTGGGGATAATCATGATTATCCAGATATTTCCCGGAACCATGGCCTTCACGCACCCCCAGCTTAAATCCCTATGATTTCTGGTTGTGGGATTTATAAAAGACCATGTTTATAGAGGAGGAATTAGGGCTTCACCTGATTTGAAAGCTAGCATTGTACGCCATGTGGCTGAAATCCCTCTTGAGTTGCCTCACGCTATGATTGAAAACGCTATAATGTGCTGTCAACACGTTATTGATGTCAATGAAGCACATATTAAGCATATTTTGTAAATTTTAACGATTCTAACATACTTTTGGTTCTTTTTTGATCACCACATTTTCTCCTAGTGGTCAAAATTTTAACTATTTTTATAGAAGAAATCTTTCCCCCATGATCAATATAGCATACATTCCAAGTTTCCTCAAAATCCGATAAGCAGAACGGATTCTACTAGCCTCTGAATAGTGTAACTTTAATTATAACCACCTGGCACTTCATAAAATTTACCTTTCTATAAAAAGCATAATTGTTTGTTTTTTAATTAAAAATTCATTCCTTCATTTATCTTTAGTAGCACTGGAATGCAATTTTTAAATTTTGCGCTCGCACGGATACATATTCGTTAATGCAAACATTCATATGGCGGATTCTCAACGCGTTTCAAACTAGCCTCAATGAAATCAATTTTATAGATTGTTTGATTGATTTGAAAACTTTGTCATGAGAAAGAACCGTGATATATACAGATTGGGAGTGTTAATTTAAAGTTACCTGAAATGGGATTGTAAGTAGTGTTAGCTGTAAATAGAGGTTTTTGGGTTGCCAGTATATATAAAGAACTGGCATAACTAGTACTGTAATGCCTCACTACCATTGGCGTACTGTTTAGCGGTAGATTCTTAAAGAGTTGCCGATGTTCCCCTAATGTAGGGGCATGTTTAATGCGTTTTGGAGGAGAGGGTTTCTTGACTCAGGAGAGAGGGACAGAGTCCCTTGTTTTTGGAAGCGCCAAGCGCTAAACTGTGTTGGGGTGAAAGTAATTGAATTCCTTCGGAGAGACCGACTCGCAGTGTTTTAACACGACGGACATTGTAGTTTGATTGTTGTTTGATTATTATATTTAATCAAGATAGTAGTTGATTATATGGAGAAGTATTTAAGAAAGTAATAAAGACTTGACAAGTACTGAGTGGACCCCACATCAAAATCTTTTGATCTCTTTTCTTTTTGGAGGCTCCTTAACATGTTACATATGTTCGGCCCATGTAGCTTGGGGGTCAAGTATAATTGATACTGCTGATACTCTGGTTGCTACGCCCTTGATGTAAAGACGGATTTTTGGAATTGGTAAAGGAAATTGGTGATTTAGATTAAAACTCACAGGCGCTAAGTAGTTGATGTTTGAACTTAGATTTGGTACCTGCTTGACCGTAATTAGCTATTCTTGTAAAAATTACCAGATTCTGTATTATTGTTGACTAGGGTTCGACGTTCAATACGCACAATCGGTTATTTCCTTTATCATACAAAATTTTTATATTCAAGTTATTGAATTTAAGTTGATTTAAATCAAGTTGATTGAATCAAGGTTAATTTAAATCCTCTCCACACTAAGGACTGCAGTTAATTTTAGCTGAAGGCCGAAATTACCCTTCCTTCTGTTCTTCAAAATTTATTGAGTTATGAGGTTAAAACACGATAGAAACGACTGTTTACCAAACGATGGAAAATTGGTGTTTAAATACTCAAAAGGAAATTCTGCATCGATCTTCTAGATTTATATCAAGTATTTCTTGACTATTTGAACAACTGGATTTCATGCATATTGTGTCATAAAATAAAAGGCATTATAATTCACTTAAAACAAATATGTGTGCTCCCTATACAAGTACCGGATGCGTTAACTTCATATACCAAGTGCTAATGAGCTCGAAATTTTAGTGGTCCTCATCATTCACGTGATCTTTAATGGGGCAAATGACAGGACGAGATAGATTTTGGCACGATCGGTTGATTAGCATATTAAATTGGAAAGATAGGAATTTAGAGGGCGCTGAATGGGGATGTTTGACATATGAGGATGGTAAATCATATCCGTCAAAACTCCTTTTACGGGTTTGGTGGGCTTGAGAATAAGTATGAGGGTCTTAGGAAGTGAATATTTGTTTGAGGTCATAAAAAAATTATTTTTTTCTAAACGTATATATATGTGAATATTTTCCTTTGAAAAAAAGATTAACTCTATTCATTATTTGAAGGATTTTTGTTTATTTATGAATTTTAGTAAGATAATTTAATAAGAAATATGACATAAAAATGTATAACTTAACATTTTAATTATTATAATCATAAGAACTCTTTAGGTTTATATCTTAGTAAAGGATTTTTTTCTTACTACTCTAGAATACTGCATTTGTTTCGTTTATTTTTTATCCTTCAATGTGTTTGTGCCTTTGGGCGTTTCTTTTTAAGGCTACACAGTACCCTAAAAATTTCATTTTTACCGAAAAAGGAATTTTTTTGCATGTTTTGGTGGTTCATATCATAGAGATGCTTGCCACGAAATTTCAGATCTGTTAGCAAATTAGTTTTTAAGATATTTGAAGTTTTATGAGCCATGGTTTTGGTTTCGGTTTCCTTTTAAATCATTTTTTTTTTTTACACTTAAGTTCAATTAATTAAAAATATTTTTGAGTTTTTAGTTTGAAATAATTATTAATTCCAATTTTCATTACTAAAATCATTTCTACTTAATTATGTTATGAGTTTTTGAGTTCTCATAATTAATTAATAAAGATTAATTTCATGGCAAATTTTTGCTTTAAAAATAGTTTATATAACTTAAAAGCTTTATCATTAATTTTTTCCTGTAGAGAAAATGCCATGGCAAATGCGTTCTGGGTTTCTGAGAGAAACAATATTTCGAAGAGATGGAACACTACTGAAAATGATGTATCTAAAAATCAGTCCTCAGCTGATTCTGCAATTAGACTTCCGAATACAAGTATTCCGAATTCAAATGTTGCAGATATAACTGAATATTTCTTTGATATACCAAACTACATTATACTAAACATATTGTAGTACTATATTTTAGTATTTTAAAGTCGCACGACAAGAACTAAAATTTCCTAAACTGCCCCAATTTAAAACTGAAAAATATTAAATTTTATGAGCAAACCTGACTATTTTTAGCTTAACTTAGTATCATTATTATTTTGTACATAAATGCTTCGTGTTTCAAAATTTTTGTGAAATATCAGTTTAAGATAAAGCTGAATAAACTGACGTCTTAACAAATGCTATCAATATTATACAAAAATATATTTTGAATTAAAAATATAATTTTCAGTCATATTTACTAAAAATAGTGTTTTAATGTAGAACATGCATTGGAAAATAACGTATTAAAAATTAGAGTTTTACGGGCATTATAAGTTTTTGTTTTATGACTTCACAAACTTTAAATGTGTTTTTCTCAGACTTTTAATTTTGAAGGTATAAGTGTTTTCTAATCCCTAAGGCTTTTTTTCTGTTTAAGATAGAGCCTTGAATTTTTGTATATATTCCCAAATGTATGTTCTATAAAAGTTAGTATGGATTTAGGGCTGAGAACTCGAGTTATTTTTCTAAAAAATGCTAAAGTTGATATTTGAAAATTTTCGTTTTTTTCCCAGATTTTTCTAGAAAAATAATTATTAAAAATCAACAATGGAATAGATTTTCAAATCCATACTAAATATTGTTTGTAATAGTCTAAGAATCATAAATAACTTAAAATTACTAAAAAAAATAATAATTGAGTATTTTATAAGAGTTTAAAAAAACATCAAAAATTCCTAATTTTTTAAAATTGTAAAATAATGGCTGGACAAACTGACTTTTTGCTTACAGAATCAGCTTAATAATATAATCTAAATGTAAAAGATCAATTATTTTTACTGTAACTGTCTCCAAAAAAATTTTTTGAAAAAGGGTACCGTGTAGCCTTAAAAATTTTTTCGTTAAAAATTAAATTATATCGTTGTTGTGACTCAAGAAACTATTATTCTTCAGTTTTAATATTCCTTTTATTTTAATTTCATACACATGATAAATGAGGATGTTTACAGTAAAGAGAGATTTAATGAGACTATTTACATGAAATAACAAATATATGATCATCCGCTCCGTACAGATAAACTATTATACAGTTATTTTCTTAAAGGAAAACCCAATAACATTTAGAACATTCCCAAAATAACTTATCTGAAATTCTGTTGTCAGATTCAAAGGGAGTAAACAAAAGTGGAACTAATATTAAATAACATCAAAAATGAAATATCGAACTTATTAGGAGTGGCAACAATCATAATTTAAAAGTGAAGAAATTAAAGACGAAATTATCAATAAACTATAATTTTAACTTATTAAAATTCATTATGAAATACTTCTTTATATTTATTGAGAATGGAAAATGTATTATCTTTGTTTCTAAAAGCTTTATTAAGGCATTTACAACTGCTGTATAAGATAAGAGTGTTAGAGAAAAATATAAATGATTGCAAAAATCTTGCTTTTATCTAGGAATGAATGATGGAATTACTATTTTGAAAAAACTTTAAACTTTTATTAGCTACTTTTTATTAAGAAAATAGAACTAGAAACTTTCGGAAACATCTAAATTTATATGCTGATTGTGTTTTTTAAGGAAAACAACATGAGCTGCAATATTGCAGTTAAAAGGACTCCAAGAAATTTTTTAACCGATGAATTGGGATGAAGACCAGCTTGTTAAGGCGCAGTTGATAAGTTGCTGGTAAGGCCAAATTACTGATGGGAAAGCTGTGTTAGGACGCAATTGTGATGATGCTTATCTAGAGAGTTGATAGGTCACTATAGGTGTGAGAGCGTACAAGCTAATTTAGACTGAGTCTCTTGGAGAATCTGTGTTGGAACATCGTGGAGTGTTGAAGCACCGGAGTTACCCTATTTGGTGTCTTTTTAAAGGTCGGATACATCACGCCTTCCCAAGCATCACGTGACGAAAAATAAATTTTTTTAGACGTAACGGGGATTGCTATACAGCCATCGGGCCCATGTCACGCCTTCCACGGTCGACTTTTAAGCCGGAAATTTGCATGGGAACTGCGCCGTTCATTTCTCTGTCGAGTGGTAAAAGGGAGGTCAAAGGTTGATTTGCCTTTGAACATAACCATTGGCTTATCCTGTCTTGGATACCTTCCCACTCAAACCTATGTGACCGTTGAAGCGGCATTAGTTTCCTAACATAAACTTAGTCCTTTGGGGAAGGTCGCCGCAAACTGGTAGGCAAAACGCCAAATTGCCACGATAAAAATTCATTCATTGGGTACAAGCTCCCCGTAGGACGGCCTTTAGATAATGGCAACTGTTTCAGACATCGAATACGATCACTAAAAATATTAGACACTAAATAAAAATATATAATTATGCATAATTACTCGCGCGCGTGCTGTTAATTTTTAACTACAGTTTTTTTAAGCAATAAATATTTATAACTTTCAAAATATTGCACAAATATGCTGGAAATTTGTTGCATTAATTTTCTTTGAACCTTTACATAATATAATATGATATAATATATATATATAGAGAGAGAGAGTGACAACGCCAGATTGAGTTAAATATACATTTATTAAGGAGAATTATTTATAAGGGAGGGCTAAAAGTTAGTAAAA
Organism: Trichonephila clavipes; assembly: GCA_019973935.1. Taxonomy (NCBI): domain Eukaryota; kingdom Metazoa; phylum Arthropoda; class Arachnida; order Araneae; family Nephilidae; genus Trichonephila; species Trichonephila clavipes. The sequence goes on from BMAU01016163.1 coordinate 72,344, forward strand.
AGTAATCGCGAAACATCGTTAGATCGTTGGATTCCACGAGGCGTTTCGTTCCTGCGCCCTCGTCATCGTCTCATCGCCGTCTCCTCTCTCGGTCGTCTCCCGCGCAATCGTTCTATTCGAGTCTCGTTTACTCGTTATCCTCGAACCGCCTTGTAAGATAGGTGGCGCTCTCTTGGCATTACGTCATTAAGGAATATAGGAGGGATACGATATGTGCACATCCATTCCTACATCGGCCATCATGACCAAGCATGCGTCCTCGCATGTAAAATACAGTGTATTTCAAAATTTCATGAAATAAAACTGAAAAGCTAGAGGAAATAAACTTACAAATAGAACAATTATTAAAACAGACAAATATGTATCAGAAAATAAAAAACTAATAATAAAGCTTAAAAAAAATAGGTATACAAATGGAAAGAAGACAAACAATACAAAGCAATCTTGAGTATGGTGATAATGTCAAAAAAAAATGTTGAAGTAAAAGTTTTCGTTCGTAATGTAACATTCATTTGTTAGGCCATGGTTTCAAGTATTCGGCACAAGTACTTGTTTTGGTTGGGCCATCAAAATTTCCACATTTTTCGACGTTGTAGGTATCGTTAGGTTTTACTTGTGTTATTTTATATGGACCGATAAATTTATTGCAGAGTTTTTGTCCAGGTCCTTGTTGCGTTTTTTTAATAGCAACTAAGTCCTTAACACTGTATAAATAAGGAGATTTTCGTCGAAGATTATAAGACTTTTTGTTTTCATTTTGCACTTTAATTATTTGCGTTTTTGTCGCTTTACGTAGGAGTTCTCTGTTTTCATTAAATTCGAGTTGTAGTTGTTCGTCGAATTATTGTTGAATGCGCAAATCAGTCTTGTTACTGATTTGTGTTCCAAAGAGTAATTCAAAAGGAGTGGTGTTAATGCTTCGTTGGAATGTTGAGTTTAAGACTTCTTGTAGTGAAGGAACATGTTTGAACCATTTCGTGGGATCGTCTTCTGACATCTTAGATAAGACAGGATTAATTGTTCGATTAATGCGTTCTACTTGACTATTAGCACGTGGCACACCTGTAGTAATATGATGAAGTGTAATTTTTTGTTTCGAACAATAAGTGTGGAATTCGTCAGAAGTGAAAGTAGTTCCACGATCAGTGATAAGAAAACGAGGATTTCCAAATGTAGTTTTTGAATGTCTAATTTTTTATTACCTCAGAAGTAGATGTAGTTTTTGTGGGGTATAACCAAACAAATTTAGTGAAAGAGTCAATGACAGCTAAAATGAATTTAAAGTTGCTAAAGTACCAAGATGATCGGTATGGTATGTATTGAGTGGTATATCATCTTTGACAAGAGGATGGAGAAATCCTTCTTGTTTACCAGACTTTTTATTTTTCAATATACATGTTACACAATTAGAAATATGTTTTTCAATTTTGGATTGAAGTTGTGGTATGAAATATTTATTTTTTATATGTTCTAGAGTTCTTTTAACTGAAAAATGTCCTTTGTCGTGAGCATTTTTGATAAAGTGATGCTGCATCTCGTCGGGAATAACAAGGACTTCGACACCGTCAATAAATTTATATAGTATATTATTTTTAATACAGTAGTTATCATATGGACCATTTTGAAGAAGAGCTTTTATGGAAAGAATGTGTGGGTCCAGCTCTTGAGATTCTTTTATCCTATGCACAATAGAATCAGTACACTGATTTGTTAAAATCTGTATTCTACTTAAAGCGTCGACATGGGCCATTTGTGAGCCATAGCGATGTAAAATGGTGTGATCATAATCTTGTAAATTCAGGGCCCAACGCGCGATTCGTGTGTTTAGATCTTTCTTACTCATAGTTTTTGCAAATGCATTACAATCAGTAATTATTTTGAAAGGCATTCCTAAAATGTACACTTTAAATTTTTTAAGAGCTTCTATGATTGCTAAAACTTCGAGTTCGTAGCTGGTATATTTTCTCTCCGTTTCGGACGTTTTTCTAGACATGTAATATATAGGATGTAAGGAATTATCATCGGGGGGATCTTTGTAATAAAACAGCAGCAAGTCCGTCGATTGATGCATCAGTATGTATTTCAGTTTCACAATTTTGTCGATATATACCTAAGACAGGTTTCTGACAGAGCAAACGTTTTAACTCGTCAAAGGAAGCTTTTTGTTTTACATCAAAATTGAAAGGAGTATCTTTACGTAAAAGATCACTAAGTGGCTTAGCAATTACAGAATAAGCAGGGATAAATTTACGAAAATATCCAGTGAGACCTAAAAAACGTTGAACTTCTTTAGTTGTTTTTGGTTCGGGGTAATTGACAACTGATTTAGTTTTAGAAGGGGAAGGAAAAAGTTTATTATTTTCAATAATATGGCCTAAAAATTCAATTTTCCTATGCAGAAATTGACATTTATCAAATTTTATTTCCAATCCGTAATCACTGGAAACTTGAAGAACTTTTTTGAGTCTATCAATAGCCTCAGATTCATTTTTAGCAAGGATAACTATATCATCCATGTAAGGGAGAACAATTCCTTGAACAACTAAATCACGAAAAACTGTAATGATAAAACGTTGAAGGGCATGTAGAGAGTCCGAAAGGCATTTTAAGGAACTGAAATTGACCATTTTGTGTTACAATGGAGGTATATGGGCGACTCTGTTTGTTAACCGGCACATGGAAAAAACCATTACGTAAATCAATGGTACTGAAAACTCTAGTATCCTGAAGTTTATCTAGAATATCCTCAATGAGCGGCAGAGGATAGTGATCCTTAACTAACACACGATTTAATTTTCGAAAATAGATGCAGACTCGTAGACTGCCGTCTTTTGCGGACTACTCGGACTTGGCTAGCATAAGCAGATGAACATGGTTCAATAACACCATTTTGTGTCCATTCATCTATTTGTTTATCTACTATATCACGTTCAGTAAAAGGTAACCGTCTTGGAGAATGATAAATTGATTTATCGTCCGTCACGGTAATGCTTAACTCAATATCCGTCGTTTTAATTTTATTCGGCCTATAACATATCAGTAATGCCTCAACATCATTACGAGTTTGTTTTGGAATTTCAGGGCCAATATCAAATTTAGGAATGTCGTCAGTAATTGCGAAAACAAATGGTTGTGGAGAAGCGTCAGATATTTCGATTTGTGGCTTAGAAAACATAACACTATCAGGGGTGATAGTCAAATTAGCTTGTTTAATTAGATTACAACCAATAATAATATCAAAGTTCATTGAGTGGTTGGGGACAACATTAATTTTAACAGGAAAGTCTTGGTTGTCAATTGAAACAGTTGAGTTGAATGAACCAATTACACGAGTTTTGAAAGGCCAAAACCAGTTAGTATACTACCACTATTTATTAAAAAAGGGGAGCCTAATTGATTCCATACACTTTCTTTCATTAAAGTTACTTGACTTCCAGTATCAACTAAAGATAATATTTTTTTAGATAAAATTTTAACTTCTTTACACATAGTAGTTAATGGGGTAATTTCATCAACATTATTAGAAGAAGGGTTTGGATATCTCTCATATCGATGTTTATGAAGTGTACTTTCAACATCACGGCGTTGGCTACTAAAGTTTGGATTACGCGACGTATCATAAGAGTGATTTTTGCTTTTATTTTGAAATATTTTGTCATAAATTCCTAATTTTTCTTTAAATTCCTGAATTGTTGTACATCCATATAATATTAGCTTATTTGAAGGAGAATCGGGGATTCCATTAATACAATATTCCATAATTGAAGTTTCATCGAGAAACCCTTGACCTCGATTCGCTAATTCCCGAATAGCGACTAAATATTGGAATACCGTTTCATTAGGCCCCATTTTTCTATTTTGTAATTCCCTATGCAATTGAGCTTGATTTAATTTTTTTCCAAATTCCTGAATAAGTAGTGTTTTTATAAAATTGTAAGAGTTTATACCACGCTGAGATTGAATAAATAATTTTGCAGTTCCTGTCAAAAGCCGTTTTACAAAAATAATTTTTGTTGTTCGGTTATTGGGCAAAACGTTAAAATTTCCTCCACATCAGAAAAAATGTTCAATTGAGTATGAGTCATCTGCACTGAAAGAACGAAGAGTTAGAAGTAAATCTTTAACAAAAAGCCACGATAAATCGTTTTTCGAAATAGAGGGAACAGCTGACTCATTAATTTGGCTAAATGCGTCAGCCGATTTCCTGTCTGTAGAAAGTGGGGGGAAAGCAAAGGAATTTTCTGCATCCCGCGGGGGGCATTCTTCTACACCTCGTGTATTTAATTTATTAAGAAAAGCGGATAAATCAGCTAGTGAAAACAAAATATTATTACAAAGTTCTTCGGCAGTTCCATTTGTTTCTAGTTGTAAAAAATTAGCTAAACAGAATAAATCGGGTAGGTTTATTTTTTTAAAATAACGGCGGAGTAGTCTTCAATATCAAAATCTTGTGCGAAACCCGTAAATTTTCGCAATTGTTCTCTAGAGGTCCTACTGAATGGGTGATCGTTAAAAATAACAGAAAACAATAATTTTACATTTTGAGTATTGCCAAATTTCAAAGCTTGCGCAATAACTGGGATATCATTCAGTGTTAAGTAAGACATAATAAATCACTTAAATTGAACCAAAATACGTAAATTATACAAATATTTGCAGATCACTTAAAATGATGTATGAGTAAAATTTTTCAACATAGAAAACACAAATTAATACGCTATGAAAGGATAGAAGTCTAGAATAAAATGTCACTAGTAGCAGTTGTACAAGTTAAAAAAATATCGTATCACAGTCACATTAGCAGTTTCAAAATATATTTTCACAATCACTGAGAGTTTGTAAAAAACAATGGAAATAAAAACTCACGGTAAACTTTTGCACACAACGTCTTGCTTGTTGAATATTACTTTCATAAATGTATAACAGCGTTGAAGAGAATCTTGATGTCGGCAAAAGTATCGAATAAATATCTTCACAATCGTGAATTTTCACACAACATATGAAATTGAATGAAAGCGTCAAAGCATAAAAAAAACTTTTAAGAATAAATGCACTTGAAATTGAAGAAAATCATTTAACACACATTGAACAGATTCACTTTTCTTGCATCGTCATCGTCATTTTATTTCGGTTTTCTAGGGGATTTTAAGTTAAGGGAAAGGCCGAGTCCCCATATAGAGAGGGACAACGGCCAGATTGAGTTAAATATACATTTATATATTAAGGGGAATTATTTACAAGGGAGGGCTAAAAGTTAGTAAAAAGTAATCGAAACATCATTAGATCGTTGGATTCCACGAGGCGTTTCGTTCCTGCGCCCTCGTCATCGTCTCATCACCGTCGCCTCTCTCGGTCGTCTCCCGCGCAATCGTTCTATTCGAGTCTCGTTTACTCGTTATCCTCGAACCTCCTTGTCAGATAGGTGGCGCTCTCTTGGCATTACGTCATTA
>BMAU01016164.1:0-78460 GCA_019973935.1 Trichonephila clavipes
GCACATATGGTATCCGTCCTATATTCCTTAATGACGTAAGGCTAAGACAGCGCCACCTTGCGGACAAGGCGGTTCAAGGATAACGAATAAACTAGACTGGAATAGAACGATTGCGCGGGAGACGACGGCGAGGACGCAGGAACGAAACGCCTCGTGAATCCAAAGATCTAATGATGTTTCGATTAGTTTTTACTAACTTTTAATCCTCCCTTGTATATAATTTCCCTTAATAAATGTATATTTAACTCAATCTGGTCGTTGTCACTCTCTATATGGGGGCTCGGCCTTTCGCTTAACTTAAAATCCCCTAGAAAACCGAAGCAAAAGGACGATGCAAGAAAAGTGAATCTGTTCAATGTGTTCTTCAATGTGTGTTTGACGATTTTCTTCAATTTCAAGTGCATTTATTCTACAATGTGTTTTTCAACGTGTATTTGACAATTTTCTTCCATTTCAAGTGCATTTATTCTTCAAAGCGTTTTTGTGATTTGACGCTTTCATTCAATTTCAAGTGTTGTGTGAAAATTCACGATTGTGAAGATATTTATTCGATAATTTTGCCGACATCAAGATTTTCTTCAACACTATTATACATTTATGAAATTAATATTCAACAAGCAAGACGTTGTGTGCAAAGGTTCACCGTGAGTTTTTATTTCCATTGTTTTTTACAAACTCTCAGTGATTGTGAAAATATATTTTGAAACTGCTAATGTGACTGTGATACGATATTTTTTAAACTTGTACAACTGCTACTAGTGACATTTTATTCTAGACTTTTATCATTTCATAGCGTATTAATTTTTTTTCTATGTTGAAATATTTTACTCATATATCATTTTAAGTGATCTGCAAATATATGTATACTTACGTATTTCGGTTCAATTTAAGTGATTTATTATGCCTTATTTTACACTGAATGATGTCCCAGTTATTTTGCGCAAGCATTGAAATTTGGCAATACTCAAAATGTAAAATTATTGTATTCTGTTATTTTTAACGATCACCCATTCAGTAGGACCTTTAGAGAGCAATTGCGAAAATTTACGGCTTTCGCACCAGATTTTGATATTGAGGACTACTCCGCCGTTATTTTAAAAAAAAATTTAACCTACCCAATTTAATCTGTTTAGCTAATTTTTCACAACTAGAAACAAATGGAACTGCCCAAGCACTTTGTAATAATATTTTGCTTTCCCTAGCTGATTTATCCGCTTTTCGTAATAAATTAAATACACGGGGTGTAGAGGAATGCTCCCTCGCGGGATGCAGAAAATTCCTTTGCTTCCCCCCCACTTTCAACAGACAGGAAATCGGCTGACTCCTTTAGCCCAATTGATGAGTCAGCCGTTCCCTCTATTTCGAAAAACGATTTATCGTGGCTTTTTGTTAAATAATTACTTCAAACTCTTCGTAATTTCAGTGCAGATGACTCATACACAATCGAACATTTATTTTTCTGATGTGGAAGAAAATTTAACGTTTTGCCCAATAACCGAACAACAAAAAATTATTTTTGTAAAACGGCTTTTGACAGGAACTGCAAAATTATTTATTCAATCTCAGCGTGGTATAAACTCTTACAGTTTTATAAAAACACTACTTATTCAGGAATTTGGGGGAAAATAAATCAAGCTCAATTGCATAGGGAATTACAAAATAGAAAAATGCGGCCTAATGAAACGGTGTATTCCAGTATTTAGTCGCTATGCGGGCATTAGCGAATCGAGGTCAAGGATTTCTCGACGATATTCAATTATGGCATATATTATTAATGGAATCACTGATTATCCTTCTCAAATAAGCTAATATTATATGGATGTACAACAATTCAGGAATTTAAAGAAAAATTATTAATTTATATATATCACAAAATATTTTAAAATAAAAACAAAAATCGCTCTTCTTATGATACGTCGCGTAATCCAAACTTTTCCAGCCACCGCCATGATGTTGAAAGTACATTTCATAACCATCGATATGATAGGTATCCAAAATTCAATGCACAAAAGCCTAATTCAAAATTTTAGAATAAAAATTTTAGAGATAGGAATCAAGTAACTTGTTTTAATTGTTCGGGATCCGATCATATTTCTAAATTTTGCCCAGATAAACATCGTGGTCCAAAGTGTATATTATGCGAAAATTTTGGCCATAAATCTGATGCTTGTCCTCAAAAAATATCCCTTCTTTTAATAATGTTGATGAAATTACCCCATTATAACTACTATGTGTAAAAAAGTTAATATTTTATATAAAAAAATATTATCTTTAGTTGATACTGGAAGTCAAGTAACTTTAATGAAAGAAAAAGTATATGGAATCAATTAGGCTCCCCTTCTTTAATAGATAGTGGTAATATACTGGCTGGTTTTGGCCTTTCAAAAGCTCATGTAATTGGTTCATTCAACTCAACTGTTTTAATTGACAACCAATACTTTTTTTTGTTAAAATTAATGCTGTCCCCATTCACTCAACGATTTTTGATATTATTATTGGTTGTAATCTAATTAAACAAGCTAATTTGACTATCAACCCTGATAGTGTTATGTTTTCTAAGCCACAAATCGAAGTATCTGACGCTGCTTCTCCACAACCATTTGTTTTCGCAATTGCTGACGACATTCCTAAATTTGATATTGGCCTGAAGTTCCAAAACAAACTCGTAATGATGTTGAGGCATTACTCGTGTCTTATAGGCAGAATAAAATTAAAACGACGGAAATTGAGTTAAGCATTACCGTGACATACGACAAGCAAATTTATCATTCTCCAAGACGGTTACCTTTTACTGAACGTGATATAGTAGATAAACAAATAGATGAATGGACACAAAATGGTTTTATTGAACCATGTTCATCTGCTTATGCTAGCCAAGTTCTAGTAGTTCGCAAAAAAGACGGCAGGCCACGAGTCTGCATTGATTTTCGAAAATTAAATCGTGTGTTAGTTAAGGATCACTGTCCTCTGCCCCTCATTGAGGATATTTTAGATAAACTTCAGGATACTAGAGTTGTCAGTACCATTGATTTACGTAAAGGTTTTTTCCATGTGCCTGTTAACAAACAGAGTCACCCATATACCTCTCTTGTAACACAAAATGGTCAATTTCAGTTCCTTAAAATGCCTTTCGGACTCTCTACATGCCCTTCAACGTTTTTTCAGTACAGTTTTTCGAGATTTAGTTGTTGAAGAAATTGTTCTCCCTTACATGGATGATATAGTTATCCTTGCTAAAAATGAAATTGAGGCTATTGATAGACTCAAAAAAGTTCTTAAAATGTCCAGGGATTACGGATTAGAAATAAATTTTGATAAATGTCAATTTCTGCATAGGAAAATTGAATCTTTAGGCCATATTATTAAAAATAATAAGCTTTTTCCTTCCCCTTTTAAAACTAAATCAATTATCCATTATCCCGAACCATAAACAACTAAAGAAGCTCAACGCTTTTTAAGTCTCACTGGATATTTTCGTAAATTTATCCCTGCTTATTCTGCAATTGTTAAGCCACTTAGTGATATTTTACGTAAAGATACTCCTTTCAATTTTGATGTAAAACAAAAAGCTTCCTTTGACGAGTTAAAACGTTTGCTCTGTCAGAAACCTGTCTAAGGTATATATCGACAAAATTGTGAAACTGAAATACATACTGATGCATCAATCGACGGACTTGCTTGTTTTATTACAAAGATCCTCCGATGATAATTCCTTACATCCTATATATTACATGTCAAGAAAAACGTCCGAAACGGAGAGAAAATATACCAGCTACGAACTCGAAATTTGAGACATCATAGAAGCTCTCAAAAAATTTAAAGTGTACATTTTAGGAATGCCTTTCAAAATAATTACTGATTGTAATGCATTTACAAAAACTATGAGTAAGAAAGATCTAAACACACGAATCACGAGTTGCGCCCTGAATTTACAAAATTATGATTACACAATTTTACATCGCTCTGGCTCACAAATGTCCCATGTAGACACTTTAAATAGAATGCAGGTTTTAACAAATCAGTGTACTGATTCTATTGTGCATAGGTTAAAAGAATCTCAAGAGCTAGACCCACATATTCTTTCCATAAAAGCCCTTCTTCGAAATGGTCCATATGATAACTACTGTATAAAAAATAATATACTATATAAATTTATTGACGATGCCGAAGTCCTTGTTATTCCCGACGAGATGCAGCATCACTTTATCAAATATGCTCACGACAAAGGACATTTTTCAGTTAAAAGAACTCTAGAGCATATAAAAATAAATATTTTATACCACAACTTAAATCCAAAATTGAAAAATACATTTCTAATTTTGTAACATGCATATTGAAAAATAAAAAGTCTGGTGAACAAGAAGGTTTTCTCCATCTTCTTGTCAAAGATGATATACCTCTAAATACATAACATATCGATCATCTTGGTCCTCTAGCAACATCAAGTAAAAACTACAAATTCATTTTAGCTGTCATTGACTCTTTCACTAAATTTGTTTGGTTATACCCCACAAAAACTACATCTACTTCCGAGGTAATAAAACAATTAGACATTCAAAAAACTACATTTGGAAATCCTCATTTTCTTATCGCTGATCGTGGAATAACTTTTACTTCTGACGAATTCCACACTTATTGATCGGAACAAAACATTACACTTCATCATAATACTACAGGTTTGCCAAGTGCTAATAGTCAAGTAGAACGCATTAATCGAACAATTATTCCTGTCTTATCTAAGATGTCAGAAGACGATCCCACGAAAAGGTTCAAACATGTTCCTTCACTACAAGAAGTCTTAAACTCAACATTCCAACGAAGCATTAACACCATTCCTTATGAATTACTCTTTGGAACACAAATCAATAACAAGACTGATTTGCGCATTCAACAATTAATCGACGAACAAATACAGCTCGAATTTAATGAAAACAGAAGAACTCCTACGTAAAGTGGTAAAAGCGCAAATAATTCAAGTGCAAAATGAAAAAAAAAAGTCTTATAATCTTCGAAGAAAATCTCCTCATTTATATAGTGTTAAGGACTTAGTTCCTATTAAAAAAACGCAACAAGGTCCTGGAAAAAACTCTGCAATAAATTTATCGGTCCATATAAAATTACACAAGTAAAACCTAACGATACCTACAACGCCGAAAAATGTGGAAATTTTGATGGCCCAACCAAAACAAGTACTTGTGCCGAATACTTGAAACCATGGCCAAACAAATGAATGTTATATTACAAATGAAAACTTTTACATTAACATTTTTTTGACATTATCACCATACTCACGATTGCTTTGTATTGCTTGTCTTCTTTCCATCTGTATACCTATTTTAGTTTTTATTTTATTATTCTTTATTATTAGTTTTGATTTTCTGATACATATGTGTCTGTTTTAATAATTGTTTTATTTGTAAGAGTTTATTTTCTCTAGCTTTTTTCAGTTTTATTTAATGAAATTTTGAAATAAACTGTATTTTACATGCGAGCACGCATGCTTGGTCATGATGGCCGATGTAGGAATGGATGTGCACATATCGTATCCGTCCTATATTCCTTAATGACTTAAGGACAAGAGAGCGTCACCTTGCGGACAATGCGGTTCAAGGATAACGAATAAACTTGACTGGAATAGAACGATTGTGCGGGAGACGACTGAGAGCGATGACGACGAGGAGACGATGACGAGGGTGCAGGAACGAAACGCCTCGTGGAATCCAACGATCTAATGATATTTCGATTACTTTTTACTAACTTTTAGCCTTTCCTTGTAAATAATTCCCTTTAATATAAATGTATATTTAACTCAATCTGGCCGTTGTCACTCTCTATAATAATAATATATAATAAACACACCGTATGTATATAAATACATATAATAACATTTCTTAATGTTTGAAATCTAGAATACAATTTTAAAGCCAATTTTAAAGTTCATTTATATTGTTTCTTCGATCGGTATTGACGCAAAATCAGGAAATTTTCTTTCGTCTGGTTTTGAAATATTCGTAGAAAAGTGACAGAAAATGTAACGATTTTTATTTAATCCTTCAATATAAATTTTTCTTTCTGAAATGGAGAGATAAATTGTTAGAAATCTTTTTCCTCCCTTATCTTAATGAAAAATCCAGAAACAATTTATGGTGTCGTTTTGGATTTCGTTGAAATTCAAACTCAAGGCTTGATTTGCTTTTGGGCAAAGACAGTACATAATTAAAAACCTTTTACGGTTAGAATAAAGTCTTAAAATGAAATTTGAGTGAAAGGAACAATGCATAAATTTAATGGAATTCTTAACAGTGTGTCCAAATCTCCAGAAAGTGGAACAAGAGAATCTTTTCTTCTGATAACACAATATTTTAAAAACTCTGCTCATATTTCGTTCCTGTTCAATAGCACAGAATATTTATGTATTGATCGGATGAAAATGAAAGAGAATAGTTGTAATTTTCCTTTCATGATTTCATAAATGAATTTTGACTTTTCGAATAGAGTTTGGAATTTAGTTTATATTTCGTTATTTCTTTGTTGAAATTATATTTGTTTATTTTTCAAATGGTTTTTAAATAATTAGAAGAAACAATCATTATAAATATGCTAAGCTTTATTAATAAAAGTGTGTTAGGTTTTTCTCAAAGATGTCTTCATTTAAAAAAATTTAGATTTTTCTGATAATAGATACTGATATATAGATTAATATATATAAGTACTTTGAATCCATTGCTTCTCTCGACTTTTTAAATGTGTACAAAATTAGAAAGTCCATGCAGTTTTTTAAAAATCATTTTTAAATAAAATATTAATAAGAGATGTTGAAGTCATAGTGTATGAATTCTGTTAATACAAAATATTATTATTTTTTATTGTGACACAAACTGATTTTTAAATTTAAATCTGTATTTTTTTGTAAATAATGATGTTTTTAATTAGAAATATGTGCGTTGTTCTGTACTATCTATATATTAGATTATTGGCAGTAAATTATAATGATAATAAATATGTCTAGGAAAATATTCTTCTACATAATTTTTTTCAAAAAAAGATCAAGTAAAAACACACCGTAATTCTTTCTGTACATCGCATACAATTTTGTTTTACATTAGTTCATACGATTTACATAAAAGAGACACTTTTTTTCTTTTTTAAATAGGACAAATCAAGTAAATGAATGAATTTTTTTTTTTTTTAGTTTACATTATTCCTTAGAGTGTTATGATAGATTTTATGATCTTTTTTTATTTACGTCCCAAAGTTAAAGAAAAACTACACAGTAGTTTACCTCACAGAAAAAATAATCATTAATTTTTCTTCATTTGAAATACTAAGATATATTTTTTCAATTGCGCCAAATAATTTTATATTACTTTAACTACTACTACAAATACATACAACACAAGCTGTGTGTGTGTGTGTGATATATATTTCTAAATCAAAGTAATATTTATAGTATTTAAGAAATAATTCAATTTAGAATTTGTACGTTTTTAAAGGATTTATCAATCAGTTTTCAGAAAAACTATTTTATGGATATCAATCATATTATTATAAAGCACATACCAAGTTTTTTTGGCATAGTTTAACGCACTTATAAATCATATTTCATATAAGTACGTCAATAATAGTAAAGAGAGTAGCATTTTAAAATCCCTTTATGAGTTTTTAAATTTTTCTTCAAAAAATAAAAGAAAGAAAGAAAGGATTGATTGTGTCCTTTTGGGATAATTGGAAGCCAAAACCTGTATTGAATAATACATATGTTTGGCGACAATCAAACGGTTTATGAAAACCAATAAATCAAAGATTTTTATAAATCCTACCATGTTCCTTCAATTCATAACAGAAAATATTTTTTTTCCAGAATTTCATTCTAAAAATGTGACTTTATTTCCAAAATCTACAGATTTTATTTAAGAAAAATAAAAATAAAAAAAACCGTTTTGAAACAATATTTTGAATCAAGTTTTTATTAGATATCGATGAACCGTACATTCTATTGCTACCAAGAGTTTCAAAACGTAATACTTTGTTGGCTATAATATTACATCCTTTCCTTTCCTGGTAAACTGTTTTAAAGTCTAGAGCTTCTCTTTCAACTTCAAAAAGCTAAAAACAAGACATTATTAGATACCACGAGCAATTCAAAGTCTCACTCGATTTTTTCGTAATAACATATTTTCTGCTAAGGTGCTTACGAACATCGCCGTTGTTAAATATTTATTGCTTCGGAAACAATTTCTGAAAAGTCTAGCTTTGTTTCTTTGTATATCGAACGCTAGATGTCTAACTCTGCCTACAGGTTATTAAACTAGAATATCTCGTACTCTATGTCTTATATATCATGTCATGTTCTGCAGGGAACTGACAAGCAAACAAATATTTTTTTTAGAAAATCTTCATTTGGATCAAAACTATTAGCCGTTTCAAAACTATCTTCAATATGTTCGGGAGTTAATATAAATGCATTGCTGCCTGTTCTGAAACAAGAATCGAAAATATGTATTCATATATCATTTTAAAACATGAAGCAAATATTATATTTCCTAACCCTCTCTTGAAATTATAGCAAGCATTAGAGTTGACCTAATAAGTTTTAATAAAACAGTTAAATTATAATATGATATTTTAACCCTGTATCTACCGCATTACGATTTATAGCAGTTTTTTCATGCAATATTTTTTTGAATCACTACATTGAAAATTAAGGGATATACATAAATAAAATACTGAACTTTGGCAAATTTAATTAGCTAGAGCTAATAATTTAATTAAAGATATTCCTCTGTACAATTAATTATTCACATTGTTCACTTAAATAAATAGTCAAATCGTATTTTGAGGTCTTCATTAATATACAAAAAACATAAGTTACTTGCCTTTTGATATTAACTATTCTTTAGGAAAAAAATGACAATCTTCGCAACCCGCTGAAAACGCCTTCAGCTGAAAAAGCAATTTCTGGTATAAAACTCTTCAACTTCTTCGCTAAAATGTTCTTCATAGAAATCGTGTTCTCTTATATCTTGGAAAAGGGGATTTTGAAAGAAAAATCCTGCTATATATATATACACTGCTGGACAATTGCTAAGGATGGATAACACTATCATCCATATCAATCACAAAATGAAAGGAAGCAAAATGTGGAAAATTAGAATAAGTGCGGGATATTAGTAAGAAGAAATATGAGTATGCAAATTTTTTTTCCACGTCTGTTCATCACGTGATAGCGTTCATAAGAGCTTTAAAGGTTTTGACGCGTGTGGACAGTTGTTGTTTCAAGTCAACGTTTTACAAGAAAGATTTAATAGACGAACTTAAAATTTATGGCATGTCTTCCCGACATCACATAGATGATTTTATGCGTGGCCGAATTATTGGAAAGATCGAAGAAGGGCGAAAAATAACACATGTTGCCAGGGAGTTCGATATCGCTCACAGCGTTGTTTCGCGGCTGTGGAAGTCATCTTAAACTACTGGAATGTGTAGTAGACGGCACGGGGGAGGTCGTGTTAGAAGTACGACGCCTGCAGAAGACATATATCGTCCTATCAGCAAAAAGGAACAGGCGCATCACAGCTCAGCAGGTGGCAAATCAGTTTCTTGCTGCCTCAGGAAAGCAGATTTCCCGAAAAACTGTTGCCAGACGTTTGAGGGGAGGAGGACTATACGCACGCAGACCTGTTGTGTGTGTCCCATTGACCAGACAGCACTGTACTGCCCGTTTGCAATGGTGTCGTGAGCATCACAATTGGACTGAACAGGACTGGGCATGCGTACTATTCTCAGATGAGAGTAGGTTCAGTCTGTCATCAGATTGTAGACGCCAACTGATCTGGCGCTAGAGTGGTACTGCTTATCGTCCAGAAAATATCTAGGAAAAGGACCGATATCCGACATGCAGTATCATGGTGTAGGGCGGCATCATGATCAATGGCCGCACGCGCCTACATGTGGTTGCGAATGGGACTATGACGGGCCAACGATACATTGATGAAGTTCTACTTCCTCATGATCGTCTTTTCCGCGGTGCTGTCGGTGATAAATTTGTTTTTATGGACGACAACGCAACATGTCACCGAACACTCGCTGTTCAGGATTGTCTAGACAGCGAGGGTATTCAACGTCTCGTATGGCCAGCACGTTCTCCAGATCTAAACCCCACTGAAAATGTGTGGGATGCTTTGGGGAGTCAAGTTGCTGGTCTAAACTATCCTCCGACAAACAAGAACACCCTCATCTGTGCACTCACAGAGGAATGGGATAAATTGCCTCAACAGCTGCTGGATAATGTTGTGCAAAGTATGGTACGACGTGTGGAATGTTGCATCACACTCCATGGTGGACATATCCCGTACTGATACCTTTCTTTAAGGTGCCTGCTGACTTTTAGATGCATTGTTCCATTTATCCGTACGCAGATCAAATGAACATTTTTTTCTTTCAGATGTTTCACAGCTTTTGTACTTTCCAGAACAATAAATATTCTTTATTCTAATGTCTGAACAGTGTGGCAACTATATTTTATCCTACTAGGCCTCATGTCTCGCTTAATGTTATGCTACATAGCAATTTGTGATCCGTCCTTAGCAATTGTCCAGCAGTGTATATATATATATACATATATATATATATATATATATATATATATATATATATATCGTCAAATTATTCATAAAAATTGTTATTCTACGTAACTTTAAAGTGGTACTTATATCATCGGTAGGTAAAGGGGTAAAGCAAGTAATTGATGAATATCAAAATACGTATAATCTAGAGAGTATAATTTAAAAAAAGAAACAAGCTTATCTTTTACACATGGATACAATGATTTTTCTCATAACCTTTTTAATAAATGTGTAACATCGTAATTTACAGCTACATTCCGTTTACTATCAAACGATAACCAGATAGTGATCCTTGTTCTTAAGTAACGAAAATTCTTTTAATCCCAAGTTGTAGTTCAAGAACGGTTGCGCGCGCTTTTGTTAGAAAAAGCTTTTTGTTTGTTTTACTTTTTGAAAGATGCTGCGATGAGTACTCAAATGAGAGTTATATGCATGTTTTTGTGTGCTTTGTGATGTTGTTAAAATTAAGAGGGTTAGTCTATGTGATGGTGTCAAAAAAACGAATTTTTTCTTTTATAGATTGCTTCTTTTAATATGTATAGAATATGGTGGTAAAGTGATTTGTTAAAATACGAAGTTGTTCTAAAGGTACAGGCAGTTAGAAGAAAAAGCTGTTCGGAGCGCTGAGTTGGCAATCGAAGACTGAGCCTATTGTGTACAATCGGCTTGATACCTGAGACCCTTCCATACAAATATACATTAAGGGAAACAGGACATGCTCGAAAGAGTAAAATGCCAAAATTAAGACCCTTTGTTTATGAGACATATATCATTTAAAATTTCCAATAGAGCTTAGATTTTTTTATGTCTATAATAAAGATAATTTAATTATTCTGTAGAAATACAAAAATAACTTTTTACTCCAAAAGTTTTTTTTTACTACTTAATTTAAGTAATACATAATTTTTGAGAACTCGTAATATATACTTATGTTTAGGTACCATTTTTTAAAAAAGTATCCTTTTTTTATGCAAAATATGTTTTACACATATATAAAATAATACATAAAATACAGTGAAACCCTTTTTTTAGTAAAATTTTAGTATAGTTTCTTTAAAAAAATTATGAAACTTTGAAATTTGAAATTTTTTTATTTTTCTGCTTTTTTTATGCATAAAAATTTTTTTAAAAAATTAGGCACTATTTTAATAGAAAAAAAATAGGTTCACTAAATGCACACACACATAGTCATCTTGTATAGAAGTATAAAAAAATCAGGAATCATATAGTGCAATAGTTTTTTTTAAAAATGTACCTAAATGCAAAAAAATATGCTTTTGAGAAAAAGTGAAAAAACTAAAAAAAAAACAATATTTTCACATATTATACTCTTAATTAGTATTTCCTTGCCTATTTTTATATGACTAATAATAATCCTTAACCATTTTCTAGTGTTACAAAAGTAATTTTAAATATTCATATGTTTTTTTCCCTTTGTTTTAGTTAACATGAACATAATTTTCGAGATCTTGTAATACATATTTTCATGTATAGGTACCATTTCTTACAAAAATATTCTTTGAATATACAAAAAAAATTACAAATATATATAAAGTAACATATTAAACATAATGAATCTGTTTTTTAACTAATTAATTGCATAAATTTTTAAAAATAATCATAAAACCTTAAAATTATGAAAATCTTAATTTTCTTTTTTTACATATAAAATCAATTTTCAAAAAAATAGACACATACTAAAAGATATTTTGTTCACTGTATGCATATGTATCCTGTTTAGATATATAAAAGTTTTCAAACAATATGTTACAATAGTTTTTTAAAGTGTACCTAAATTTAAAAATATTAAACATTCGAGAAAAAATATAATAAAACTTAACAAAAAAATTTCTCCTTACATTATAGATTTGATTATTTCCCTGCTTGGTATTCATTTTCTTCATCTAAATTCTGTTTATCCATTTTCCTCTTTAAAGACCTTCTTTTATTTCTGGCTTCCAATGACACTTTATTTACTATACGTTCAGCCTCAAAAATTCATTTGTTATCAATTATAAGTAAGGCACGTTCCGTGTTGTATCCTGGTTTAATGCCCAGAGCTTCAAAGACTTTTATCCTACTTACATATCCATCGTTAAAACAAATTACAGCATCCATAACTCCAAATTTCGTAGTTTCAATGCCAACAAAAACTGTTTTAGGAATTCGCTCCCAAATACATTTGTTAAAACTTTCATTGGAATTTTGTGTTCTTCCATGAAGGCACTTTTTCAATAAGTCCTTCTCTGTGAGATCCCGAAACACTTTTTTCACTTTCAATAAAATTGACTCAGATAAAGAATCTTTGTGAATATAAAATTCCTCCGTAACAATGCTACGGTTATAACCGCACCAGCTATCCTCACGAAGAGGACACAAAGCGTGTTGAGAATTATCCTCAGTACTTAGTTTATGAAAATAAATAGCCCATATGGCTCTTTTCATGTCCTCCATAGATGACGAATTTTTACGGATTGCTAGCCCATAATAATGTTGGATTGAGTCCACTTCTTTAAGCGTTAGCCGTCCGCGTCCCGAAATATTTTTCCCATCTGATAGCCTAATGCCTTTGCTCATTTTTAGAATGTTTCTCAGCCTTGTGCCCATACGCTTTTGCACATGGCCAACACATTCTAATTTTTCAACTTCTGTGTCGCCATATACTTTTGCTTCTTTTATAGTAAGAAATCCTTTTGAGTCCCCATCACCAAGATACTGCGTATAACATGCTTTTCGTGATGTTTCAGATCGCTGAAATATGCTGAATACCCCCCGACATTCCATTCCCCCCACTGAATCCTTCGTAATTTTTAGCACAATTTTCACATGGTTTTTTTTACCCTTACATGAAGAACAATATTTTGTGAGAGCTACAAAGTCGATAACCTTTCCGTTCTCAACAGACGTAGCACATACAACTCCCTTCAATGAAGAATAGCCTCTTTTATGCCATGTGCCATCCACAGCCACAGCTATATTTGAATTATTTTCATTCGCTATGACTGCTTCGTGAACAGCTGCATTCATGGAGTCTTCACTAATTGTTTTTAAAACATTTAAAAACAAAGAATTATGGCGTTCAAACTTTGCAGGTGGTGGAGGCAAATTCATCAGCCCACAGAATATTCGAGCAGCAGCTCCACCTTTTCCAATAGCTCTCATTCCATATGTCAATCTTAGGTTAACATCATAACATTTATTTGATATTTTTGATGACATTGTGCTCGTCGATTCTCCACAGTTGTGACAAATTATTTCAAACTCACAGCTAAACCTCTACGACTTTTTAAATCTTCTCTCAGCTCAATTTTCTCTGAAGAACAGCAATATTTACAACATAAGAGATTTTTCATAAAGGAAGATAATAAATCTAGTTCAACGATTATGTTTACATTTTGAGAATCTTGTTCTTTTAGTAAATCCGGTATTTTAATTTTTCTCCTAGAAGCACTTTCCACGGAATTCAAAAGCAATTTTTTCAGTCGATTTAGACTTTTTATGTTGATTGCTACTATACTTCCTTCTGCCAAATTTTTTTATTCTTGGCATAATTACTCGTTTAAAAAAGTTAAGATACTTTTAAAATCTTATGAATATTAATAATTATAAGTAAAAAATAAATATTTCTTACGAAAATTAATGTAAAATTAAGTAGTTGTATGCCACAAGAAACTTCGGAATAGACGAACTCGGTTCAAAACATTGCCATAAACCGAAAAATTTAAAGTAAGAAATTTTGTCACACAGCTTGGAACAATAGCTCACGCACAAGCGTGGCTAAAAAGTAGCGGGGTTAACATTCAAACGAAAAAAAACAATCAAAAAGTTAATATATAGATAAAACACAGGGGAAACTACATATTTAAAGTTCAAAGGGGCGTGTCAAAAGGGGCGTGGTCATTTATTTACATTTTTATTTTTCATATTTTAGGGCTATTTTATCAACAAACATATAAGTATTATACATTTTTAGATTCAGAAAAATAAGCACTATTTTTAGAACTAAAATTGAAAAATCGATTATTTGAAAGTATATGATATGTCCCTGTTCCCTTAATACAAGTATAGATAAGTTTGTACAGGTTTAAAAGTAAATATCTATAGTTGTTAAATATTCTGTCAAACTTGTTTAATCTTGGCTTAGCCTCGAAGAGCAAGCACAACAGCTGCTAATAATATATTTTCGCAATGAGTGGTTGAGAACGAAATACGATTGGACATGTTCAGCCTTGTCGCAATAAAAAGCGAAATTTTAGTGGAATTCAATTTACCACCCAAAATGATACAGCATTTACATCAGCTTCTGATAGAAAACTAAAAAAACAGCATGGACATGGATGCTCCCATCGCTCCAAGTTTCGCCTATTGCATTTTGGATTTTGTTTCAGTATTTGCTGCTATTTCTGAAACTATAATATGCAAGACTTGTAAAAAGGACTTATCTTTCTCGCAGAGACGCAAAACAATAAGGAATCTATAAATTCGTTGATTTGGAGTTTTGCTCCAAAGCATCTGTGCTCAGGTCCCAAGATTATTGAAATTGCATCATACTTCTATGTAATTATGTTTAACGAAGTAGGGATGGCGGTTCTTTCCGACAAAAAGATTGTTTTTAAATCGATTCGAATCGTAACCTGATGAATCGATTCACAAAAAAATCGAGATCTGAAAGATCGATTTCGAAAAAATCGATTCGTTTTAAAGTCTGCATTTACAATGTAAATATAAATCAGTTTTATGAAAAACAAGACAATTACCATAATAAATGATCTCATTAGGCAAATCAGAGAGTTTTTTAGTTCAGGTAATTCGACAATTACAATTATTTCTATTGCCATATCAAAATTTTAGGTATAAAAGAAGATATTTATTTTCTAAATGCATTTGTTGCATTAAAAGTTAGGAAAATAAATAATGTAACTTACAGTTCCCAATGCTTAATATCTAAGCTTTTTCATAAACAACAGTCTGTCAAGTCGACTAGGATCCAAGCGTTTCCACTCATCACTTACGATGTTGCCGGCAATCGGAAAAAAGTGCTCACAAGGAACAGATGATCCCACATTACTTACATACATCATGGCTATTAAGTGAACGTGATGATAAATAGAGGTTTTTTTTGTTCTTGCCAGTAAAGTATAGGATTATACTTCTGGTGCATAGCTGTCTGCCAAATATAGTGTTTAAATTCTTTGTTTATATAAGCCCTGAAATTCCAGTGCAAGTGCATTATATGTAGAGTTAGAGTAATTTTATGGTTTTTACTTAAACAGAAAAAAATCGAGTGTTGATTTTCTGGGCTGAAATATCGATTCAGTACTATATATCATTTTTCTTTCCCCAAAAAATCTATTCTTTGATTAATTGATCTCAGATAGCCATCCCTATGAAGAAGGTTTTGTAGGAGTATTAAAAGTACTGACGAATATCTCGTAACCCATACTTATGTACAGAAACGTGATAGAACGCGGCACATGAGTGATGTCGTTAATTAAGAACGAATTGCTGCAAGAGCTGAGCAATCGACTTTGAAAGAATTTCAAGAGGCAGTGGAAGTAATATTCTATGAACTAGGCATCACCGTTTGAGGATAAGATTTTTTTCGTTTTAACCAGACTTGAAAATTTAAACACGTTTTTCTCAAAACTGTGTTTTTCAAACTTGCCACCATCATATCTTCAGAAGGGTTTGATCTAATGACATCCAATTTATAGTGTAGACTTAGGGCAGAAGCACATAATGGACAACGAGCATTCCTAAATTCCTAATAATTCTATTTTTTTATAACAAAAAAACAAAACAATAAATTCGAAACTTTTCTTCAGAGGTGTACCAAAATTTCATTTTATTGTATTTTTACAATTGTATATAATCCATTCCGTGCATTTAAGCGTACAGATAAAAAAATGTCGTTATTTTTTTTTATATTTCAGATAAGCCAATCAGCCAGAATCGTGAAGAAAGTAAACGTCCATCTTTTCGAAACGGGTGTGTTCAAAGCGTTATAACTCACGTTCTTTGGATATTTTTGGCGAATAATTTATATATATACTTCTAACATACATAAAAATAAATTCTAAAAAAAACATTAAGTTCCATCTTTAAGCTGGTCATCCACAAAAAATTTACCTTATAATGCTTGAAAAACAGTCCATCTCAAGGGTCCCCCCATGAAGAATATTAAATATTGTTTGATCCTGTGTATAGCACAGTCTCTACATTTTACTCAAAAGTAATATCTACTAAGGAGAACCACAAATAGAAATATGTACGGTTAATGTGAGCTCCATTAAATAATGAAAATAAATAAATATTTTACCCTGATAATGGGCACATTAACACTAGAGAAAGTTCGGGATTTTTCAATTAACCTTAAACGTTCTCCGGTGTCAGACGTCGTGATATAAAATAATTGCAATTGCTAAATAAAATCTGGACTATTGTTAAGTAGGGTTTACTTTTAGGACTTTTTAATGTAATTTCATGTAATTATCATATAATACGGCCCTTTATATATATATATATAAACTGTAAAAGAACAAATGATTTAATTTTGTAAAATGGAATAAAACAACAATATTCACAAATAATATAATAAGCAAAATCGTAATTTTTGTAGGAATACGAGTTTTTTCATCATTATATTTATCGTTTTTATTTACACTGTTGTTGGAATTAATTGAGACAAGTATTTTTTTTGTCTGAGGTGGTATGGTATAATTAGTGATGTCTTGAACCTCCTCAAATCAAAAAATTTGCCTAGAGGTAATGTGATTGATCAATCTTGACTATAACTTACTCATTTGATTACTTTTGGTGTATCAATTGTCTAGTTGTGGACCTTTAAGTGTTGCAACTGGTGGTTATAACTTTGCGTTCCTTGAAACGGGTATTGCTTTTTCTTGTTCTGAGATGGATATTACTCTAAGTAAGCGTTCTAAAATAATCACTCTTAATGAACATACTTCTATGACTGTGATATATATAGCTACTGCAGTTTTTGTGGATAGCTCAAATGTTTTAAGAACATTCGAAGATTCCGGAGCATCTTCTCCAAAAGGAAAATGAAAATGTGGACTCACAAGGAAAACTACTTTATGAATCGATAAAAATTTAATAAATAAGAGCAAAATATATTCAAAACAGAAAAGGAAATATCTTCGAAGGGTTTATTGCATTATGGTGTTAAAAAGTGAGCACCTCAACTATACGGAAAATTCTCCAGAAGTTTGCCGGAAGGCAACAAGACAGAGGAAAAAGCAATTTCCAGATCAGAATAAAGGGGAAAACATTTAGCATTGGTTAAAAAATAGTGGATCTGGACTGTTATCGACTAGAATAAAGTAATTTCCAGCGAAGAAACAATTTTATTTGTACAGGGATGCAAATTAGGTGTAGTTAAACGAAGTAAAGATGAAATTCTGCTACTAGATCAAACCAACAGTGTAAAACAACCTTCTAAACAAATGTGTTGGGTTTTTTCACTACAAATGGCACTAGAAGCTAGTTCCTCTTAAAGCCATGATGAATTCTGCTAAATACTTATAAATATTACGCAGAAGAATTATTGCATTCATGGAAACATTTCAAAATGATTTGGATTCTTGTCACAATTCGAAATTGTTCCTCCAGATTTTGGGGCGAGAATATAAAATAGAAGTGCTTAATTGTCCAGGTAACTCGCCAGACCTAAATCCTATTTAGAATTTATAGCATATTCCAAAGAATGTTTAACTAAGATGAGTTGCACGACAACGCAACACATAATAAACGTGCTATACAAGAATGGTTACATGATGATGAAGTTAAGGCAGTGGTTCTCAAACTTTTACTACTGGCGACCCAATTTTCAATCATAATTTTTATCGCCCCCCAGCCAAATAATTATGTATTGAATGCAATAATAATGCACTTTGGCGCTAAAACTACAATACGATTTAATTATATACCGTACAAATTAACAAGATAAGTATTACATTTTGTATATGTTACTTTTATAAAAGTATATATATGTTTATTTTTTTAAACTTATTAGTATTTTAAACTTATTTGTAGATAAGTATTACATTTTGTGTATGTTACTTTTATATAAGTATATATATGTTTATTTTTTTTAAATTTATTAGTTCGATTCACTGTAAAAGAGTGTGTTTTTCGTTTGTTTTTAAACTATAATTTATTATATAATTATTTTTACTATACACGATAAAAATCACAATTCTAGTGAATAATTTAATTCAGAGAAAATATACTTACCTACTTTCAAGGACTTTTCAATTTTTCTTTGATAATTTGAGAACAAATCCAATAAAACTAAAGAAAATGTTCCTAATGTGCGTGCCCTTAATAAAAGACATAATCACAGACACTTTTCGCTAACAATACAGAAACGTTATTTTCTAGCAAAACTGTCATATTTTGTTCACGTTATTGCAGTTTTGCAGTAGTTTGATGATCTACAAATAGTACTTTGTACTATTTTCTTCCTTGTCTTTTAGACAAGGCGAAGTGCTACATTAATGACCTCCTATTTTTCTTCATAGAATTCTTTAGGCAACATTTGAAACTTTCAATTCAACTGAAACGTTTCATGTCTATCGCTTTTCTCATAATTACTTTCGCTGTTTTGATTAATATGAATTATTTCAGCAGGTTCTTAAATGCTTGATCAGTTTCAACTTCCTTCAATAGAGATCACAGATGCCCATTTTTTTAATATTCTGCGCATTTACATTTATAAGCCATAATAAGCCGTACAACACACAGTGTCAATTACTGATATTAAACCTTCCTTTGAAAATCTTTGCTCTACAAGACACGTCCATAGAAGTCACTAATACTTTTTAAACTTGTTCCTAATTTAGTATTAAGAAATTATTTATAAAATAAATTCCTCAGTGCTGATACATTAAGCAATTACTGGCTGAAACACCAGCTCTTCACACAAGTTCGTTTTTTTTTAAAAAACATTATTCATAATATAACAGCTGAACTGTAAGAGAGTGAACTGGAGAGTAAAACTGCGTGCACCGCATTGTAAACAAAAATGTAATATGATTTTTTTTAGATAAATGCTATAATTGTAAATAACTGTTTAAAAGAACTGTAATTTTAAACCTCACAGAATTAGCATTTAGAATTAATGTTCAATAATGAAAAATAATATAAAATTTCGATGAAGAATACTTGTGTTACTTTTTATTATTTAAAGCAAGAAGACTTCAAAATGTTTTAACCCGGGAGCAGGCGCGCACTCGATATTAACGCTAATGGTAGTGCGGGGGGACTCAGTCACCCCAATAATTTGTTTATAATTATTTATACAGTACACAATACAAATCGGAATTCCAGTGAATAACTTCATTAAGAGAAAGTATACTTACCGGCTTTCAAGGACTATTCAATTTTTCTTTAATGATTTGAGAAAAAATCCAATAAAACTGAACTAAAATGATTCAAAAGTGCAAGACCTTAAATAAAGGACGCAAATCAGAGAAACTTCTCACTAATATTACAGAAATGTTATTTGCTGGCAAAACTGTCATATTTTGTTCAAGTTATTGTAGTTTTAATGAACATTCATGATCTAGTGAGTGAATTTTAATGTCGCACTGTTCAGCTTAACGAGTGCTTTTGGAGACGGACCTCGTAATTTTGAACCATGTTCAAGTGACGAAGACGATACTTGAGCTGGCATCTTTTAACTACCACACCACTCAAACAAGATGACATTTGAGCTCTCGACATATTTAACGTGAATCTCTTCCCTACACGGCGAGTCTTTAGTGGTACTGGGCTCGAACTCGTCACACCTTTGGTGATCAACAAATAGCAAGTAGAAATTATTCTTTCTTGTGTCTTTTTGACAAGGTCAACTGAACCTTGTGGTACACTTATGGCTTCATATTTTAGTTGATGGAGTTCTTTAGGAAGCATTTGAAAATTTTCCTTTCATTTCATGTGTGTTCATCGCGTTTCTCAATCATGGATAATATGCATTCTTTAAGCAGGTTTTTTTCTTTTGCTTAATCAGTTTTAGCTTTATTCAATAGAGAACACAGATGCCCCACGCACCACTCCCGGGTAAAAAATGTATTCAGAAAAAAATACGGATGCTCTAATAAGGATTATGACTTTTTCACTATGCTTTGAATGTTTAAGAATACTCATAAAAATAAATCTTGGCCAAATAATCCTTCAAAAATCAATCAATTATTTTCCAAGTATCGTAAAACTTTTTATTATTTACTGTTTCCTTAAGCAAAAAAAACAACCACATAAAAGATGAGACGGAACTAATGTAGATCTAACCATACCAATAAGTTTAGAGGTCAATCAAATGATCAGCAAATGTATTATGCTGCCCGACTGAAAAGTGAATCATGTCTTCCTTTTCTTTCTACAACTAATATACAGTAATTACAGTTTTACAGTGATGAATTGTTCATCTTAAGAGTTTTTCTCATGGTCTAGGTTACGTTTTTTTCTTTTAATGAGTAATATTTTACATTGAAACGTAATAAAAAATCTCTCATTGAGGAAATACATTAAATTAAACAAAATGAGTTTTTTTAATTTGGTTTTTGGATCCAAGATAGTTATTTGATGACCAAAAAAAAACGCCTGATGATAAACATAAATTATATCAGTGTTGTTGTGCATTTTTTTTATTATGGAAGAAAATATTTTGTTTTACTTCTTTCCGGCTATTTTTTTTAAATCTTTAAATGTTCGATATGTTCGCGCCCCCCTTGTAGGGTTATCACGTCCCCCAGGGTGGCGCGCCCCACACTTTAAGAAACATTGAGGTAAGGTATTTGAAAAAAAATTATTTCTTATCTTTTGTCCTAATTGATTCGAACAATTTAGTATAAAGGTTTGTACATACCTCATTTGCAATAAATACAGTGATATCCATTTTTTACTGTATGTTTTCCGAGCAAAATTTTAAAGCAAGACAGACATTTTTTTAGTTGCATTTCATTTCACTTTTTAACTTAGCACTTTTTGCATATTACTGAATTTTAAATTCTTTTAAATTCAGTATTTACCTGATTTTTCTAATTTCTTGCACTTAAGTAATTTGAACGCAATATTAGATAAGCAAAAATGCTACGAAACGAAATATTTTGGCACAACAGTTTTAGTATAACGGACTCATTTCCGCTGTGAACCCAATAACTCTACAACCAAGGTTAAATAACTGTGAGATAGTACTTTGGGAAGTTTGTTTTACTGAGTGAACTATGTATGGCTGTGAACGGCAGCTATTTATAATACCTTGGTGTCGAAACGACAGCAGCATACATTCTAGGAGTATTTAATTGTAAAATCTGTCCTAATTAACCTAGAACCACAGAACTCTTTCAGTGTAAAAAATGTATGAAAAATGTTTAAACGTTACGAACAATTTTTAAATTCTCTGTAAAAGTGGGGAAAGAAGAACAAACTGTACAGGTTCCGGTGTCCAATAGACACCGATGAAATTTGGGTGTTAAACCTTGTTTACAATGGAAGGGGTCTCATGGGTGTTAAATAATTCTTATCAATTTAAATTAAATGATTCGAATCTCTTACATGTTATTTGTAAAAGAATGGGGCTTCAGAAGAGTATAAAATTTTTAAAATATAATAATTTTTAAAAAATCATAAGCATATAAAAATTCTGTAATAAATATTAAGTATTTTTTGCGTTGCGCACACTATTTTCTAAAATAGTAGCCTTTGATGTATAAAACTCTGTAGAATTATAAAATGGATCACTCTTTAAACCCTACCTAATTTTAGTATTATATATGTCTTTTGTATTTCAAAATATTTGTAAAATATTGCAATTCTTTAAATATATTTTAAAAATGTATTTTTTTATTTATAAAAATATGTAAGTTATTATTCTATTTAAATATAAATAGCTTAAGTGTAACAGGAATACAATTAAATTTATAAATCAACTTATAGCTAGTAAGTAAAGCTAGTATTTTAGAAAACAGCATGCGCGACGTAAAATATAGATTTTTTATAGAAACGTGTCTTATTTTCCTATGATTATAATTTTTAAAATCATGCTTATATTCTAAGTATTTCATACTTTTCTAAAGCCCCATTCCTTTATAAATAATGTGTAAAAGATTCGAGTTATTTAATTTAAATTTAAAAGAATTATACATGTTTGAAAATTGTTTATATTTTCAGACCTCTAGAGAAATTTAACATCCCTGAGACTCCTTCTACGCTCTCGAGTCTTGCAATTGGTCACATCATGTGTCTCATTCTCTGAGGAGAAAACTATTTACTTCTTCTATCCGAAGTTTTAAGATCACCAGCCTTATGCCTATCACATGAGTTACATGGATCTCCCAAGTAAAGATATCTACGCGGATCCTCTTCTTGTGTTCGACTTTTTAAGAGTCCAATGTCTAATGCAGTGATTATAAAACTGTAGAGTAACGAACCTAAGGGAGCGTCATAACCCTACGCGGAGGTGAATGTGGAGCATGTTGAAAATAAAGGTTTTTTTTAAAGAAACTATTATTTAAAAGTAATATTTACTTAAAATAGCTTTAACTTGAAATAACATATGCAAAATTTCACACTTATCTTAAGGTAGTTTGTACTGATCATAATTACTGTCGTACTGTAGCTATAACAACAAAGTATATTAATATTGCATTCAATACATTGTTATTGTATAAGGGGTAAGGAAAATTATAATTGAAAATTGGGTCACCATTATTGAAAGTTAGATAACTCGTCTAATTCGATCTTGGTTGACTTCATCAAACTCTGGAGAAATAGCAACAAAAAGGGTGATTATAAATCTTATCACTGTGAATATACCTTACAGTTACGTACAAATAACAGTTTTCCTGATGCGAATAGTGCATTTTATTACTTAAGTTATCTTACCATACATATTTTTTATTAGTACAGACCTCAAGAAGCCAGAGAATTCTCTCAAGGATTGAGGACTAAGCTGTTTTCCTCAGTATCTACTTTTACATTAGTAATTAAGGTATCCGACTACGTTCGGAACCGTGATTTTAAAAAAGCGCATAAATGGATAATTTCCATGATATTTACAATCACTTAGATTAGAACACATGTTTAAAGCTGTTTTAAGGACATTATGACAAAAAATATTTAAATACAATATTTTGGCAAAAAATTAGCTTAGAACAACCTTTTTCAAAACGTTCTCCTTTTATAAAAAATGCTTCTATAATAATAATATTTTGCTTATGTAAAGTAAATACTTCTCCAGAGAAAAGTATTTACTATACATAATCTTTTCCTACTCTGAACTAGGATTTTTGAAAAATTCACATTATTTTCAGAGTTACCACCAATAGAAATATTTATCGGCGTTTTTTTTATTCAAATTTCTCCCCCCTGTTGTCGTAAAACATGTATAAACCCACTTCTAAGTTATATATTTCAAAAATTCTAGTTCAGCTTTTGTACAGAGGTTTGACCTATATACAGGCAAAATATTTTAAAAATAGACGTATTTTTCAAGAAAAAAGGAGACCATTTTGAAAATAGGTCATTCTATGCTGATTTGTTGTCAAAATATTGTATTTAAAGAATTTTTTATTGTAATAATAATCGCAAAAAAATTTTGTATACGTTTTCTAATCTAAGTGACACTCAATATAATAAATATTAACCATTTATACGCTTTTGCAAAATCGCAGCTGCACACGTAGTCGGATACCTTAACTTATAGTTTTCTTGGCTTGGAAAAATGACAAAAATATGTCTGGTTTAAAGTACAATAAATGAAAGTAGTTAAGAGTTTCAAATAAATGAAAGCATCATTTAATGGTTAATCTTAACTTCGTATTTGAAATATTCTAAGCACATTTCGCTTGAGGTACTGTGCAAGGTTTTGAAAGTAACTTTTCGTAATTACTACGTCTGTTTTCTCCTTCGTTTGCTTCTAAGAAGACTATTGCATGTTGTTAACTAAATCCTTAAAGTTCTAGCATTTATTTTAATCAACTGATTCGGAAAACCAACGGGGATTCACTATTATAACTGGTGTTCAAGGAATAGGCTGAAATACTATGGAGAAAAGTAAAACAAATTACAGTGAATCTTACAAATAGCAAAGATTTAAATTATTTACAAATGACAATAAATTATTAAAACATTTTGACAAAAACTAGTAATGAATAAATGTTTACACTAACATATTAAATATCTAAAATATATCTTATTTGTAACAAATAAGTTTTTTTTAAAAAAATTATACTGTAAAATTATAAATGTTTAATTTTGTATATACATATTTATACTAATTAAAAGATAAATGTGCATGATATTGAGTTACACAGACATAAAAGTATATAAGTGTTCACCTCTAACTTATAAGCATATTACTATTTATCTGCATTTCTTGTGTATTTATAATAACGCTGACAAGAAAGAAAAAATACGAATGGGATTTAGCTATCGTTGGAAAAATAAGATTCGAGAACAAACTTATGAGTCCTTGAAAATAATTATAAATTTCTCAATTTAAGACGACATGGTACCTAAAAAAATCATCAAAATATTTATACTTTTCATTGGCTTATACGATAACTCGAATCATTCTAAACCGGCTTGTAAAATGTCTCAACTTTGTTTGCATTTTTAATAACTTATGGAACAATTTTTTGACGCAAGACAGGAGACCTAATAAAACTGTGTCGCCCTCTTTTCAGATCATCTGCTAAAATAAAGCCTGATAAATCATGAATAAATTATTTTTATTCTTCGCGCAAATGAGTGTTTAAACTGATATAAAATCATTATTCTGTTTTGATTACTTTAGAGCTATATGTTACTTGTGTGATATATACAATTCTAATCATGAAAGTTTTATCAATTACATATACTTGGGTATATATAAAAGGCTAGTAAATGTTTTACGATTATAATATTTTCTTCCTGTTTTTTATTGAATTCAATTTAATGTCATTAAACATTTTAAATGCATTATGGTTAGGATTAAAAGGAAAACTATTGCAGAACAAGTGAAATTATTCTAAGAGGAAGTACTTAGATATCCATGCAAGCAAAAGTGCAAAACTGCGACAAAACACAAAATTAAATTATTCAGACCTTGAAAAAAACCTATAATTATTCATTTAAACTCTAAAATACTGTAGCCAATTAAAATCATCAACATATCTAAAATTACATATGTAGTAACAAATCATTTCATGAAGTGACAGTGTAATTTATGATAAAACGTGTTTATATGTTATTTATGTTGAAATGGATTTTGTCAAGATTTAAAAATTTTGTCTGGTTTAATTTGCAAAAATAGTATTTAAAGGGAGGGAAGCAAACGTTCCCATCTTTTATATACTTTTTTTCGGTAAAATATCGTCTGCCTAGTACTCAGAATGCGTAATCCCTTTTGGATGAATTTTAGAGGAGCAAGTAAAAACTGTTTATTTTTACTATGCAAGGGAATGATTTCAATACAATTATAAATTGGAGATTTTTTTTGTTAGACATATAAAGTAATCCAATGGATAGGCTTCAATATACTCCACTAGATGGTATTAAAAGACATTTCATTTTATGGAGTTACGCATTCTTATAATTAACCCGATGATAAGTATTTCATGTATGAAATTTTAATACAATTATTGTTGAAATGTTTTAAGGTATTTATTTAAGTATAACCAAAATTGCAATTATTCAATGTTAATATATTTTACCTATGAATTGTAATTTATAATAATGAAAGTTTTACGTTTGGAGGATTTGCTAGGTTTTGCTTTGATTCGTGTACAATTTTTTAAATGCGAAGGTTCTCAAAAATAATGAAAATAAAAAGTAAAAGAATAAATATCTTTTGAGCATGTTATATATTTATCATGCAGTAAAAGTGTGCACGGAATTAGCCCTGAGGTGTGTGTGTTCATTTTTTTTATAATTGTTTAGATAAAAATTAAAGAAATATCGATATTTTAGTTTTCTTTTATGAATTCATTATACATATATACTGTTTAATTGCTCTAATTTCTTACAATTTCTTATGTGTGTGTGTGTGTGTGTGTGTGATATGCGATTTTAATTAAACTAATTAACATTTTATGTAAGTTTTTAGACTATTCGATGAATTTTATTTCCTTATTATTTTTCAGAGAAATGATATTTCTCTCTCAATGTGGAATTTTTATTCATATACTATTACTCAAAAGCATAAGGGGTTTTGATATTTGACAAAGATTTCGCTATAAATTTGAAAATTTTATGTGGTAATATTACATAATACTAATCTTTATAAAGTGCAATTTAAACTATATTCTATATATTAAAAATGAAACAAATATTGTTAAAATGGCACCGTATCACCTTGATTAATGTCAGGACTAATCTTGGAAAAAAACAAATTAAATAATGTTGCGAAAAAAATTCTATAATTGTTAAAAAAAAATTAAGAATTTTAAAAAAAAGAATATAATAATAAAATATTTTTTACCTTGTAAATTAAATATTAAGTATTTCATCTTATGTTAAAAAGAAAATAAGATAGTTACAAAAATAAGATGATAGATACGGTACATGATTAAATTGGCAAGAGTTATATGAAAACATGTAATTGTTCAAAGACGGTACTGGTGAAGCTCTCACATATAGTATGGATGTGTGTGAGGGGGGAGAAGTGAATTTCAACAAAAAGTGTTTTTTGCAGCTTTCCATTCAACAAAATAAATTACCAAATTTAAAATTTGTTGCTGTAATAGCTACAAAACAGGAATTATACTTATCTGTAACGTACCCTTAATCATTTCCGATCTTCCTTTGGAATCGATTTCTGCAAAAACCATCCGTAAAGGTCACTACTCTAAGGTAGAAAAGGTTACGAAAATTCAAGACTGAATTTCAAGGTTTAATATATATATATATATATATATATATATATATATATATATATGTCATAATTTTGAAGATAGAATCAGATTAAAAGTTAGAAAAATGAAAAAACGATCTTTATTCAACCATTTTTACATCTGTTCTGACACTGAGAGCAGGGAAGAAAAAAGAACGCCGTGGTGGTGGTTTCAAGTGGATAGTACTTGAAAAACACATGTGGTACGTATCGCGGATTTTATGATTGTATTTGAAAGTTAATACTGACACATATGGTGGCTGTTAAATCTAACAATCTGGAATTAGACATGTTTATAGGCTAGGCCATATGTTCGGAAGAAATAAATAGGTGATTAGTTTGAAACTTGAATATATGAACTGAGAAAGATGAGTCAAGTGC
Source organism: Trichonephila clavipes (assembly GCA_019973935.1). Classification (NCBI taxonomy): domain Eukaryota; kingdom Metazoa; phylum Arthropoda; class Arachnida; order Araneae; family Nephilidae; genus Trichonephila; species Trichonephila clavipes. The sequence goes on from BMAU01016164.1 coordinate 27,901, forward strand.
TAGATAGGGAATATAATTTTTAATCTAATTTAATTATCCTCACACACACACACATTATATATATATATATATATATATATATATATATAAACGCGTGAAAAAGCAATTCCCGTTCTTTAAATCGCCAATCTGTTCTGCCCGTATATAGTGCTTGCGGGTGGTTCCACGGTCACCATCGTGATGTGCGTCTGCACTATAATGCTAATGATGTTTTTAAAACGAGTTTAAATAAAATTATACAGCTTTTAAAATAGAGCTTAGATCAGTGCTTCTCAAACTTTCAATACTGGCGACCCACTTTTAAATCATAATTTTTATCGACCCCCCCTTATAAAATAAAATGCATTGATTGCAATGATAATGCAGTTTTGTCGCTAAAGCTATAATATGATCTTAATTATAAACCGTAAAACTTAATAAGTTGAGTACATTAAATTTTGTAAATGTTAATTTTAAGTAATATATATTTTAAATAAATTTCTTTGAAGTAATAGAATAATTCTTTTGTTATTTTTCTTTCTTTGATTTTTAAATTGGAATAGATTACAAAATGCTGTGGCTGCTTTGAAGACAAAATATAAAAAAAAAATACCTCAGAGTGTCAATTTCCAATCATAAGCCTTCCGTTGAAAAACTTTGCTCTGCAAGACAAGCCCATGGAATTCACTAATACCTATACTTGCTTTTAAATACCTTGTGTAGCACTGATGCATTTAAGTATACTGGCTGAAGTACCCACCCTTCGCACGAGTTCATTTAAAAAATAGAACATTATTCTGGATATAATGGTTGAATTCTAAGGAGAGTGAACCCAAATGCGCGACCATGTTTGCAAAAATGTAAAATGATTTTTCTTAATGAATGCTCTAATTATGATTTGTTTTAAGCGAAAAGTTATTTTTAGCCTCACATAATTAACATTTAGAATAACTGTTATAAATGAAAAATACAAAATCCCGATGAAGAATAATTGAGTTATTTTAAATATTTAAAGCGAGGAGACTTCAAATTGATTTAACCCGGGAGCAGGCACTCACTCGATACTAACGTTAATGGTCCAGCGGGGAGACTGAATCAACCCAATCCTTTTTTTATAATTATTTTTATTGCAAACGATAAAAATTGTGATTCCTGTGAATAATTTAAGGAGAAAGTATACTTACCAATTTTCAAGAGCTTTTAAGTTTTTCTTTGAAAATTTGAGAAAAAAAGTTTAATAGAACTGAACTAAAATGTTTCAAAGGTACGCGACCTTAATAAAAGACACAAGTCACAGAAACTTTTCAATAGCATTACAAGAATGATATTTGCAAGCAAAACTGTCATATTTTATTCAAATTTTTGTAGTTTTGCTGTTCTTTGACTCTGCATCGCGCGCGACCACTCCGGGGTTAATTGTGTAATGAATGTGTAAAAATATGAATATTAGTTCTAAAAAGGAATTGTGTAAAACGTTTTTCCTCATGCTTTATATGTTTCAGAAAACTCATAAAAATAAATATTGGCCAAATAATCCTTCAAACTGCTTTCTGTGCTTTTACAAGTGTCATACAACTCTTTCGTATGAGAAAAAGCGCATTAAATTAAACTTTCCTAAATGAAAAATAAAGACATAAAAAAAGGAATGAACACTAACCATACCCGTCAGTTCGAAGGTCAATAAGATGAATTTTTTATTTTCATAGAATATTGGTCTGGGCCTGGGATTTGTCTTTTCTCTGAAATAGTAATTTGGTTTAAAAAGAAAAGTTAATAAAAAAATCTCTCATCGTGGGATTACAGCAAATTAAACAAAATGATGTATCAAAAAGCTAATGAATGTATCTAAGTGAAAGCTTCCAGGTTAGATGTAATATCGCCAGGTAATACATATAAGTTATATCATTGTAAATGCGTATTTTTATTATGTCAGAAAGTATTTTGTTTACTTCATTCCGGTAAATTAATTTTTTAAACCTTTAGTTTTCAATTTGCTCGTGCCCCCTTGTAGAGTTATCACACACTCCCTAGGGAGGCGTACCCCAGAATTTAAGAAACGCTGACTTAGATAAAATCATACAGCTTTTAAAATGGAGCTTGAACAAAATCATACAGCTTTTAAAAATAACTTTAAATAAAATTACACAGCTTTTATATAAAAATGAGCTAGACAACCTCACCTTTTAGAATTATTGGAGGGGGCATTCCAAACAATGTTTCAAAGTGAAAATATAATGACTTAACAAGAGACATAATATACGACTTCGAATGTAAACTATTATTGAAATCTTAAACTATATGGAACTCAAAATAAACCTAGAAAATACTAAACTACCAACTTAACTTGACAGATTTCTTAGAAAGATAACTTACACATTTCTTCAAATCCTTCTTTTGAAGAATAAATCTTTACATCTGAGTTTGAAAGACGAGCAATCACCATTTTCCTTAAATAGTAGTTCACATTCCCGGATCCCGTATTTGAAAACGATCTGCCATTTATCGAAACTCTTAACTACTCTTATCGTAACTATTAAAGAAAAAGAGGCAATGTTATCCCGAATCTAATCCATTTAAGCTATAAACTCATTCAAGCAGTATGTCTACAACTCCTATAAAGTACAGGATTCTTCTTCCAATCTATTTGAAAACATTTTTCACGACCAGCTTACTTTGATCACCAAATTTAGCTTCGAAAATTTTAATCTAATTCTCAAAAAAGGCACCTCTTTCTCCTCGAGGAAAATTTTACGAATTCTCTTAGTGAATAAATCCCAAGAAAATAGAACTTCCCATTCAAAATCTTAAGCTAAAGATTGTAGGTCGGATAAAGAGTTAAATGATGAAGAAAATGTCTTAAATATTTTACAAGAATTTAAGAACCAAATATATATTTTATTTGAATACTGGCAAATTTATTTCTTTGTTGAAAAATGCTAAATATTAAAATTTTTGCGGGTGCTGTGTATAAAATTTCATAACGATCTATAATGGAATTAAATAATGATAAAAAAATCCTTCTTATAACCCATTATCTACCGACGGTACATCTAAGTACGACTCACTTTAAAATTACATAGAATAAGCATTTTTACAAATATTCTGACGATGCTTAGCGGGAATATACTTGGAAATCTACTTATCCAAGATATATGGCAGCACGGGTTCTATGATGAATATTTTAGCGGAGAAGGCGAATGGTTTTATGGTAGAAGTTGCGTTTTCAGCTGACGTCGTTTGCAGTGTATTGCGAAGATTGTCATTTTTGTTCCGAAAAAATAGTTAATGTCAAAAATAGGTTAAAGTGTGTTTTACTTTTTTGTATGTTAATGAAGACCTTAGAAAACGATTTGACTATTTCTTTTAGGTGAACAGTGTAAATAATTAATTTTACAGCTGAATAACTTTAATTATTTAATTAGCTCTAACGAATTAAATTTCTCAAAGTTGAGTATTTTGTTTATGTATATCCCTTAATTTTCAACGTAAAGATTAAAAAAAATATTGCATGAATAAAACAGTAGTAAATCATAATGCTGTAGATAAAGGGTTAAAGGGATTTTAGACATAAATATCTAACTAATGACGTACATCTATATATATAAAGGAGAAAAGCAACTCACTCACTTACTGACTCACTGACTAATCACAATATCTCCGGAACTATTAAACCTACAGACTTGAAATTGGTAGGTAGGTTCCTTTCAAAGAGTAGACGTCAGCTGAGAACGCATTTGCCAAGTTCGAACTCCGAGGGGCGTTACGGGGGGTTAAGGGGCGTTATAGATATTTCCATTACTAAAGTATTAGATATAAAGTCGTGACACTTGGCGCACAGATTTCTTTCATAAAGTAGAGATTCCCTACATAATGATTTATTACAAAAATCGACCTCCAAGGGGAGTTGAGGGGCTTAAGGGGCGTTATATATAATTATTTCCATTTTTAAACTATTAGACATACAGTCTTGAAATTTGGTAAGCGGATTCCATTCATTGAGTAGAGATCCGCTATAAGATGGGTTTTGTGAAAATCGTTTCCTAAGTGGCATTGCGGGGACTTAAGCGGTTATATACATAATTATTTTCATTTTTAATTTATTAGACGTACAGTCTTAAAATTTGGTAAGCGAATTCCGTTCATGGTGTAGAGATCCGCTACAAAATAGTTTTGTGGAAAATTGATCCTCTAGGGTCACTGAGGAGGTTTAAGGGGCGTATAATAGATAAATATTTCCGCTTTTCAACTAACAGAACCACCTGCTTGAAAATTAGAAGGTATGCTCCGTTCATGGAATAAAGTTCCTTTTACAAAAACTTTTGCGAAAACGGACCCCCAAAGGAGTGGGTTCACGAGGGATTAAGGCATGTTATAGAAAAATTCCTGTTTTTGAATGTAACTCATTTACTTGAAATTTGTTGAGCACGTTTCTTTAGTTGAATAGAGTTCCACTAAGAATGGATTTTACGGAAATCAACTCCAGGGGGAAGCGGGGAGAGTTATTGGGGCGTATTGATAGACAAAATTCCCGTTTTCGAACTGCTAAGAGTTTAATAATAAAATCTGGTTTGCATGCTTCTTTTGTTGAATTGGAATCCGCTAAGAATGCTGTCAACGAGGTATTGATGATAAAAATTCCGTCTTTGCTCTGTAAGATTTAGACTTGAAATTTAGCACGCATGTTTATTTTATGGTGTAGAGATCCACTGAAAATTGCTTTGGTGGAAATGCATATGATTATTAGGTTAAGTGAGTGAAAAAAAAATCTTTCGCCTTTTATTTTAGATATAAATAGAAATTAGATATTATAATTTATATTCTTTTTATATGAAAGGGCGAGAGTGTAACAGCTATAAATATATTTTTCAATACAATCAAATTTTTTATGCTAGATATCAATAATTACTATATATGTAAACAGTATATATATACAACATCGTGAAATACCCAGTGAAGCGGGTGGGTAACGGCTGGTTATGTATATGATAGTGAAACACACCAAGTATGTTGCTATAGCAATGCCACACTGCTTTTAAGAAAAAGAGGTTTACAGGGAAAGTACGTTTCGCACCATGAACTTGAAAACGATTATGACAACCCTAGAAGATTTAAAAGAGTTACCAGGCGACCTATTTTTCGAACAATTACATCGAAAAGGAACCATTGAGAAGTATCTGGAATCAATTATTCTGAAAACTTTCATAGCGCTATTAGTGACCTCTAAGTTCAGAATCTGTTGGTACAAACATAGATACTTTATCTGCTAGTATTTCCTCTTAGTGTTATTGCGCTATAGACCCGATTCTAGGGCATGCAAAGCTTGTTTATAAAGAGCGAGTTTTAAAATTACTGTAAAAATTCTGTTTCAATATTTCTTTGTATATAGAAGTCGATTTGACTTCGTGTAATTATGTGCTTATCCATGTCTAATAATAAATGTTATATTATTCAATCAATTGAAGTCATCATTAGTTTATCCACCGCGCATGATTATCTACAATACATAACATCAATTCATTATTTAATAAACTTCCAATTAATGGTTTTATGCATCTTAAGTTTGATGCAGCTAATATAACATGGCCAATTAAACAATTATTTTTAATCAATTATGTCTTCGTTTCATTCTAAATACATATATAATTATGTATTAATACATATCACTTTCATTTAATTAAGAGACATTGCACATTTGAAAAGAATTTGTGCCAGGAAAATGAAATTATTCGGCGAATTGTTTAGATATTTCATTGTCTTAAATGTCAATCAAATTATATGGATAGTATTTCGACTAGTTTAGTACTCTATTAGGTTAAATAGCAAGTTACATGAAGGATTTAGAGTGCCGCTATATTTAACACATATAGAAGTTTTCTTTACCTTTACTAAATCACTAAGCGATCTTCACGTTCATAACATGAGAAAGAAAGCTGTCACACACACAGAAACCTTTTTGACGAAATTTATAGACTTAAATGTATAACCAAAGGAAATGAAATTAATGCTAATTCCAATTTGCATAATAAGGTGATAGTGATGATCAACTTATTTTTAACAACACTTACATGTTACAGCTTTTTTCACCATATGTACGAGAGCGTGAACTTTACACGTATCCCGTTTCCGGGCAGAAAAAAAGTATCTCACAACTTTTATTAAAAATTGAGGTTTGTAACTCATACATTTGTTTATAGTATAATATTTTTAAAATTTCAAAATATTTCATAATTAACTAGATTTCCTTTTCACACGTAAAGGGATAAATAATTTACATTACGGCATAGGAAAAAATGCGAAACACATTTTATAAAAGAAAAAAATCTATCAGATAGGATAACAATGAGCAATATTATAAAATGAGTTATTCCAAAGGATAAAGGAAAAAGAATATAATATTTATGTTGAAGTACTTTTTTATCTGAAAAGAATGTTCCAAATTTCGGGCCTATTCTTTAACATTAGCCGAAGACAGCCTTAAAAGACAATGAATTTGGTACCACCGCCTACAATGTTGCTTTCTTTTCAAGTTTAAATTACTTGAGTACATTCTATGATATGTCATTAAATGCAGTTATATCTGAGTAAGACAAGTGCACAATCATCTTATTTTAGTTTTTTATTAAACTGTGAAAATGAATAATTAAATTGAATGTTGAGAAAAATATAATGTATATCTGGTTAAAATTACGGCATATTAAACGGTACGAAAGAAGTTTTAGAACAATGTAATAATGTTAAAAACGTATATTGAGGATAATTTTTTTTGCTTTAAAAATATTGACATAATCGTTCTTCCTATTGCTCATTTAATAAGGTTTCCACAAAGTCTTTTAAAATTGAAAATTTGCAGAAGATAAATGTTTCTTTAACTCCAAACAAAAATAATAAATTTATATTTGATATCAAAGTAATAACACAAGGTATGAAAATAATTTTGAAAAAAAAAATTTTCTTTAATTAAAATCTTATAATAATACCTAGCTGTCAAGTAAAGGACTACTTTTTATATTGAAAAAAAATGTCGATTGTGAATTGGGTATTTTTTTTAAAAGAATTAGTTTTCAGCTAAATAATATTTTTTTGTACTTCTTTACCATCATATATTGTACCTGTCACGAATAATTGGATTCACACATTAATCATGAGAATGTCGTTTAGTTACAAAAATAATTTTGAAATGAATATCTCATTTCAAATAAAAATTAAAAATTCAATTTTTGAAGATTGATTTCACAAGTTTTAAAAATTTCTCAATTATACATAAATAATTTTGAAGTATTATGAAAATGAAAATGTATAAAAAATAGTAAAAGCTCACAGATGAGATGCAAAAAGGTTAATTTAGTTCCTTAGAGGAATTTCATACAGTTACATACGTATTGTTTTTATACTTTCCAAACATAGAATGGATTCGAAAATGAATTAAAGATTTAAATGTTTAATCGGTAATTAGTATATATATACTAATATACTCAATTAAGATGAGAACAACCCAATTAAGCAAATAACACTTTTGAAACCAGATGGCAAATGAAGAAGAGGCAGACCCCGTACAAGATAACTAGACAATATAGAAAAATGCTTACAAAACTTTGGCGAAAATAGATGAAAAGCATTAGCAATGAATGGATAAAGACGAATCAATATAACCGATACAACCTTCACCGGATATTTGTGGTAGTGCATATGAAGAAGATATACTAATAATATTAGTATATCTTCTTGATATGTAGTAATGTACATTAGTCTAATATACATTATGGCAGTTGAAATGAATATATATATATAACATAACATTCAAATAATGTATGACTTAACATTAAGTGATTTTTTTTTGAATAACATTAGATTATGGAATTTAAGATAACGCATGTTGCACTCAAATTGGTAAAACAGTTTCCTGAAAAAGAAATAATGTTTCACTTTTGGTGAAACTTCGAAAATATTACTGATTTCAAGGCAAACATATAAAGTTATACTAAAACTGAATGCTGATTGGTTTATATATTCGTTTCACTGTTGTTTTAATTTAGAAATATTATTTGAAGCAAGTTTTTCTTAAAGTATTTTTTATAGAACTGTGATTGTCTCGACATTGTTTTCTTTCTCTAGCTCTTAATGAAAACTTTAATTATAAATATGTTTTCTTTGTATAAGTTCCATTTCTTCTATTGAAAAAAAATTGTAAAGTGAGTCTCCTTGAATTCCAAATATCAATCTTTCGGCTTTTCAGCTCATAAACCCGTTTTCAATAAAAATTTTATTCTATAAAATGATTCATTTATATTTCACATTTTCAGAAATGCAAAAAAAAAAAAAAAAAAAGGTTGTAATAGCGATTTGAAAATTATTTTTATATTTCACCATAAAGAATTATATGTGTATACATATATGTAAAATGTTATATAATAAGAATGTGTAATATTTATAAGTTTATTTTAAGAAAAATAAACTCAATAAAAATAGATAAATATGTTATGGGAATAAAACTTTTATTATTAAAAAAGCGAGCTTCCTTAAATTCTTATATAAATGTTTGTAACTCAAATGCGTTTCTAAGTTTTTAACGTGCAAACCAATTTTTATGTATTTTAAATGTTTTTCTATCGTGAAGATTTTTAGTTTCTGTATTTTACGATGGATAGGATTTTTTAAATAAAAGTAAAATTGGCCATAGCAAGCCTAATTATTTTTATTTAAGAACTACAAAAGAATAATTAATCTGTAATATTTGTCTTTTAATTATTATCTAGTTATAATATTAATTAAAAAGATCTCGCTCTTAATAACCAATTAAAATTTTACACAGTTAATAACCGATATTGAAAATTAGTTTACTTAAAAAATTGGCTTAAAAATTTATTACATAACTTTATAAATAAGAAACTAGATGCAAACGAAAAATTAAAGAAAAATATATGAAAAATTGTGCAAGGTATTAATTGCAAAGTAATTTTGAAAGCAATAAAAAACGAAATTAATTTTGAAAAAAAAATGTAATTTATCACTACTTGATTTCAGAGATATTTCAAGTAACATTTTCTGAACCTTAAATATAAAAAATTACAGTAAATAAATAACTGTAAGAAGTACCCCCCTCCGTGTCCGGCTGACTGCAGACCAATCCCTGTTCTAAAAATTATACAATTGCTCAATAGCCAGGATAAATTTTAAAAAAATATCCTGGCGCCATCTATTACAGCTACTCTTAACTACGTCGAAACTTTATTATAATACAAGACAAAGATAAACTTATGTTGACATATATAAAGATAATAGTCACAGAAGTTAATATGAAACTTTAGAAAACCAGCAACGGTTTTTGATTTGCCTCTCCATAGACTTAAGAATTCACTTTATTCACTAATCACACAAATTAATTTAAAAACCATTGGAGTAGCTAGTACTTAAGGTATCCGACCTTGTTCGGAACCTTGATTTTGCAAAAGAGTATAAATAGATAATATTTATGACATTTAATGTCACTTAGGTTAGAAAAACATATATAAAATTATTTGAAAAATATTATTACAATAAAAATTATTTAAGTACCAGATTTTGACAAAAAATAAACATAGAATGGTCAATTTTCGAAACATTTTCCTTTTGTTGAAAATGCTTCTATTATAATAATATTTTGCATGTATATAGCTCAGACCTCTGTACAGAGGCTGAACTAGAGTTTTTGAAATATATAACTTAAAAGTGGATTTATCGATATTTTCTACAACAGAGGGGAGAAATTATAAGAAAAAACGCCAATAATTATTTCAATCGGTGGTAACTCTGAAAGTAAAGTGACTTTTTCAAAAATCCTAGTTCATACTCTCTGGAGAAATCTTTACTTTATATAAGGGAAATATTATTATGACTGTATATATATAGAAGCATTTTTTATAAAAGAACATTTTAAAAAACATGATATTATAAGTTAAATTTTTTGTCAAAATATTGTATTTAAATAATTTATTTTTGCCGCAATGTTCTTAATACAATTTTATACATGTATTCTAATCTAAGTAATCTAAATATCATAAGAAATATCCGTTTATGCACCTTTTTAAAATCATGGTTCCGAACGTAGTCGGATAACTTTTAATATTAACCCTCCACCTGGACAGCACGGATTTTTCCACCCTACTAGAGATGCTTTGAAAACGGACCACACTGAATTTTCCTAAGGCCGGGGACTCACCAAAAATGAACCAAACAGATTTTTTCCCCTTTAAGTAATGTGTTCAAAACCGGTAAGGTGGTATTTTTTCCGAATTCTTTTCCCCCTTTAAAGGTTTACGATCTTGAAAGATAATTAGAGACGGTCGGGGAGACACAATGGGCATTGAGGGGAACTTTTATGGTCACGGGGATACCGGTTTCTGTGGCAATCATAAAATCTTCAACGTAAAGTGTACACAAATAGAGCGAGTCAACGATTTGAGAATTCTCATTTTTTTTTTTACCTTACAATTCTCAAATGGAATTAAGTTTTTATAATGTATGTCTATGTTTTAAAAAAAATATCTGTAGTATTTAAATTCAAATTATATATTAAAACATTGAGGATAATTTACTGTTTCATTTTTCTTACTTTAATCAATACTTTCAGGGATTTTTTTTAAAAAAATGATTATTTTGTTATGTGTCAAAAAATAAAAAAAAGGTTCAAAATTTAAAATCATTTAAAATTTCGGACACTTCTAAACATGAATAATTTTTAAGCTTCTGTATTACATTATTTCCAAAAAATTTATATGTATTGTTAAAAAAAAAACCCTATTTAAATCTTTTAGTTTTTCATAATTTTAAAGCCAGATATTCAGGGCATTTTACATAGAATCCCTTGTTTTGTATTGTTCAGATAACAAATTATATTTGAATTTTGAATTTCTGAACATTAATTTCATTCAAAGAGAATTTTAATTTCAAGTTTATATTTTTTAACTTGAATCTTCAAATAAAGAGTATTTAAAAGCATATGGACAAATTTAAAGTTAACATTTGCGCATATAAATAAATATAAAGATCCTTTTTAAATTGAAGTTAAAAAAATATATATTTATGCATAATCCCTCATCATTTATGTTCCATTAGTGGTTAACTGAAGAAAAGGTTATTAAAATTTGGACATTTTTATAATCTTAACCATGCAAAACTAGGAATTTTGTATTAGCTCCACTAAAATTCTGAATTGGAATTTCGAAAAAGATATTTATGCGTGTCTCACATACTCAGTTGAAAAACATATATTTACCATAAATACTAATAATTCTTTGCATATTTAAAATTATCATATGATTAATACATTTTTTTAATATATATATATATATATATATATATATATATATATTCGACTTCTAATATTTTTCAAGTATTCCTTAAATTTCATATAATTTAATTAAGTGAGGGGATATTAAAGTCGTACTCTCTCTCTTCTCTACTCAACTTCTTGAGGGCTTTTGGCGACGGTCCTGTGGCCGGGGTATCAGGTGGTCAAGGTATCGAATTATGGTTGGCATGTCTCGAGTTCGAGCCCAGTGCCACAAAAGACCCGCCGTGTAGGGCAGCGATGCACGTTAAATCTATCGAGAGCTGAAATGTCCTCTCGTTGGTGTGGTAGTTAGGAGAGGGGGTGCCAGCTCAGGTGTCGCCCTCGTCATTTGACCATTTTTTTCAAAATTACAATGTCCATCACTAAAAGCCCTCGTGTAGCTGAACAGTGCGACGTTAATATTCACTCACTTGGTGACGGACTTCGTAAATTTAAACCATGGTCAAGTGACGAGGATGACGCTTGAGCATCGCTCCCTTACACGGCGGATCGTCAGTGGTGCTGGGGTCAAACTCATGACACGTCAGCTACGAGTCCGTTACTTTGACCTTTAGGCTACCGCGGCCTCACAATGTGGTTGAAAACTACATGTTATGAGTAAAAATATGCTGAAACATTTGATGAACTTATAATAGATTTTTGCATAGAAGATAGATGTGTGATATGCTAAAATGACAATATGTATAAGTTCTGAGAATATCGATGACAGTTTTTGAAAAATTCAATTTAAGGGGAGTTGGAAACCTCTCTCTCTCTCTATACTGACAATGTTAAATTGGCTGTTTTCGATGTACCTTTTCTCAAAATCTGTTTTATGTACATGCTTGAAATTTTTCATACTATTAAAGTACACCCCTCTCATTATACTAAAATGAGCTTTTAGCTAATTTTGAATTTTTTAATAAATTATGAAATATTTTATCAAACATTGCGAAATTTGACCCATTTTTTACTTAAAAAATTTGTTAAAATTGAATTTTTGAGTTTTTTACAAAAAGCTCATTTTAGTATATATTAGACATCATTATAAATAATTCATAAAAAATTTACATACCTGTGAACAGTAGTTTCTCAGAAAAGGTACATCGCACATTAAAATTTACATTTTGAGATAAATTGATTTTAATGTATACGGGGAGACTTCTAATTGGCTAGGAAATAAAAAATAAAAGGCTCAATTTAAAATAAAAGATACATATTTTGGTTTATATCAGTCGTTACACTTTTAAGCCAAAACAAAGTAATTTGTTTACAATTTTCGCCATTAAAATGGGCGTGGCCCAAATTCAACGATTTTTTTAAAAATACGTTTTAAGGGCTTCTAAATACCCTAGAGGTTAAAGTAAGGTATTTTTAAAAAGGTTAAAAATTGTACAATTTGAAAAAGTAAAAATGTCAAATTTTCAAAAAAGTAAGATTTTAACTTTCCAACACCCCTTAAGTTTCAGTTTGAAACTTATACGTTTTTTTTTTCGCATTTAATATTAAATATATAGTCGCGATAACAAATTATTAGTTTAACGCTTTCATAGATTATAAAAAAAAAAGGTATAAATGACATTGTTGGGAATAATAGGTTTTTACAGTTTTGAATTCAGACTTCTTTGCAGGAGTGTAGACTATTAAAAGGCTGATATAGAATTTAGAAAACTAATATTTAAAATATATGGAAAACAATATCTGCAATTCCATGATCTTGACGAGCAGAAGACGGCATTTTTACTTAGTAGGGCAGAGTAAGCATAATGTAGGAGCTTGTGGAGTAAACAACCAGGCCTCTGCAGTTTTGGCAGGTTATGAACTCCCATTTGTTGCTTTCAGTAAGGAATATAAAAATAACAAATACAAAAATAAGTCATGTAAAATTTTATATATTTTAATAACAATGAATTGTGAACTTAATTTCCAATTCATTGTCACGAGTTATATATATATATATATATATATATATATATATATATATATATATATATATATATATATATATATATATATATAAGAAGTACGGTTGATTGAGTACCAATAACTTTAACGCAATTTTATATTTCGTTCTCGTAAACTTTACTCATTTTAAAACATGTATTGTCAAAATACTCTCCTTTTGTATATTTATAAAATTTTAAAAATTTAATGGTTATCTTACCCAACATTTTAAATCAGGGGCGGCAAGAGTGTAGCTAAGACGTGACAAACCAATCTGTCAATATCATTCAGCGTGCCACATAGTAGGAAATTTTTGAAATCCTTCGATTATTACGGTAATATTTGCAGATTTAAAGAATAGAGGTAAATAATTTAGATTTACAGTTTTATTTTATATTAATTATGGATCAATAAAATACATTTATTAACATAAAAATAAACAATATAAAATGTTACTATTTCTTCAACATCTAGACATCGAGGGTGTTCAACGTCTCGTATGGCCAGCGCGTTCTCTAGATCTAAACCCCATTGAAAATGTGTGGGATGCTTTGGGGAGGCAAGTTGCTGGTCGAAACTATCCTCCGACAAACAAGAACACCCTCATCCGTGCACTCACAGAGGAATGGGATAAATTGCCTCAACAGCTGCTGGATAATGTTGTGCAAAGTATGGTACAACGTGTGGAATGTTGCATCACACTCCACGGTGGACATATCCCGTACTGATACCTTTCTTTAAGGTGCCTGCTGACTTTTAGATGTATTGTTCCATTTCTCCGTACGCAGATCAAATGAACATTTTTCTTTCTTTCAGATGTTTCACAGCTTTTGTACTTTCCAGAACAATAAATATTCTTTATTCTAATGTCTGAACCGTGTGGCGACTATATTTTATCCTACTAGGCCTCATGTCTCGCTTAATGTTATGCTACATAGCAATTTGTGACGCGTCCTTAGCAATTGTCCAGCAGTGTACTTCTCCATTACATTTCTTTCAAACTTGCTATTTTCTTTTGCGGCCACGGTAGCCTGATGGTCGTGGTTATGAACTCGTGTCCAGTGTTCAAGCCCTGGTACCACAAAAGTTTAGCGTTGAAGAGGAGCAGATGCACGTTAAACACGTCGACGTCAAAAGTCCTCACGTTGGTGTGATGTGGAAGTTTGGAAGGGGAGTTATCAGATCAGGTATTATCCTCGTCACTTAACCGTGGTTCAAAATTATACGTAGTCGCTCGTCAGTAGCCACCGTGTTGACTTAGAATGCAATATAAACCCTTGACGTGTGCACTTGAGTTAATTAGAGTACGCTAAACAGTTCCAAATATGCACATTAGATATAATTCAAACCAGGTCGCATTTTATGCTGCTTTAAATTTCTCACTCAAATATCAGCGAGCGCCGTCTGCACTCGAGATATTTGACTGTTTTTTCTTATATTTACGATTTATTCGTTAAACATCCAAAACTCGTTTTCAATGTAAAGACTGTAATGTTGGACTGTGTGCAGTGCCGTGTTTCGAAAAATATCATACTGTGACATTTCTGTAAATGACATGTATGTGTGTTTCTCATACTTCTTTGATATTTTTTGCTATTTATACCTGTTAAAATTATTTTTTATAAAAGGTTTTTGTAACTAATTGTAAATTGAATAAAACATTTTCTTACAATTATATGTATTTGGGGATGAAATCTGATTTACTTTATTCAGGAAATTTTTAGTAAATTTCATTTTCTTAGCCAACTTATTTCTTTTAAAACATGCATATTTGTGTATTATATAATTAAATTTCTAACTATCTAAAATTATGTCTGGCTTTTTTCTTCATTAAAATCTTTCAGGATTTTACAATTTATCTTGCCATTATTCATTATGTACTTAATAAGGAAAAATATATCTAAATATAAATAATTTCTGGCCTAATAAACATATAATTGTTTTTAGCTACAGTTTGGAAAATGCATTGAAATTTGTATCGGGACAGGATTTTTACATATTATGAATGTGTTTTGATTGCCACTATGTTATATATTTATCTCTTTCATTCTTTTTACATTCTGAGTAGAAGTCGTAAACAGTTTTGTCACAGTAAAATTAATTTTTGTTTCATATTCAAATTATACTATTATATTGATTCTGAAAATAATAGGTTAGTTTGACAAGCCATTATTTCACAATTTTAAAGCATTGAACAGTTTTGAAATTTTTAAAACTTTTATAAAATGTTAAATTATTAAAAATATTTAATTATTGTAAGTGATTAATATTTCTAAGATTATTGGAAACAAAAAGTATAAAATTTAAAATATATCTCTTTGTTGAATTTTAATAATCATTTTTATGGCTGAACCTGGAAAAACACAATTTTTTTTAAATATTAACATTAAGATATTTTTAAAAAATAACTAGAGCTCTCAGACCTAAATCCATATCAACTGTTATAGAACATATGTAAGGGAACATTTACAAGATATTTCTTGACTCTATCTTGAACAAGAAAAACGCCTTAGGGATTAGAAAACACTCTCATCTTCAAAATTAAAAATCTGAGAAAAACATATTTAAAATTTGTAAAGGCATAAAAAAAATTCCATTGCCTGTAAAGCTTTAATTTTTCAATCTGTTACTATCCAACTTATGCTCTACATGAAAATTCTACTTGAAATAAATATGGCTGAAATATCTTTTTTAATTCAAAATATTCTAAGACATATATATAACATTGATAACAACTGTTAATTTGATCAATTATTCACTTTTATCAGAACCTTATATATTCACAAGAGTTTTAAATGCAAAATATTTATATAGAAATTAGTAGTTATACAAACGTAATCCAGAAATCACCAAGTTTGTAAACAATATCTATTTTTTTCTCAGTTCCCCATCGTGGCAGTTAAGCAAGTTTAAGTTTTTGTTGCATGACTTTAAAATACTGCAGTGTAGTACTACAATAGATTTATTATAATGTAGTTTGTGGTACATCAGGGAAATATTTAGTTCATTCTGCAACATTTGTATTCTGTAGTCTAATTGTAATATTACCTGAAAAGCTGCATTTTAGATTTACCATTTTCAGTCATATTCCATCCCTTTCAAGTATTATTTATCACAGTAGCCTGCGTACATTTTGGTCATGGCATTTTTCAAAAGGAAAAAAATAATGAAAACAAAGTAAAGAGCTTTTAAATTATATAAACTATGTGTCAAAAATATATTGGTCTTTAAATCAATCTTAATTAAGTAAATGTGAGAAAACTTAAAAACATGAGCAAACATAAATGATTTTAGAAACTAAAATTGTAGTTAATTGCCGTTTCACACGAAATATTGGATTGTGTTAAAAATATTTTTAATTAATTCAATCTAGGAATGCAAAAATGCTTTAAAATGAAACCGAATTTAAAATCGAAATTCAGAAAATTAAAATTTCTTAAAACCTAATTGGTTTTTAGATCAGAAATTGAGCAAGTTTTCCAAATATATGAAATATATATTTGCAATAAATTGGGTGAACTCTCTGTTGGCCGTGAAGTGTAGAAAATGTCCATTTCACAATCCTCGCCCTAGGCCACAGCTGTGAATGAGAAACCTCCCGTTTCGAAGAACACAGAGACCGAAAAGCAATAAAATCCTTCCCTGCAAAACCAATCGGGATCTCCTGCGGCGTTAACAGGGGAAAGCACTAAACAGCCAATTGTTTTTGAAGCAGTTCGCGAAATTTATCGGAGCATTTTCGGAGTAGCTAGCTTAAAAAATGAGATCGCTTTCGAAGTGAAATTCAATTAGCGGGTCATCCAGTCAGAGGGTTAATTTGACTAAACTAAGTTAAGAAGTTTAAAAATTATATGCAAGATTTAACACAACTTGATAATTTGCTTAGGTTATAATTAATCCCTTAACTACCGATTAAAAGTCATGTGACTCGTTCTTTAATGCCACCGTTTTCCACGTAAGTGCGCGTATGTGATGTATTGACGGTGGGGTAGGCGTAGGAAAAGGAATAAAAAAATCCCTTAAAGTAAGTAAATCCTTCAGAAATACTGTGAAGGTCCTTTTATTGCATTCCAAAGCCTTCGTAATAATTTTATGGACAGGAATGCACAGAAAAGATAGTACTCCACTCAGACGTATATATACGCCCGGGACAGTTAACGTGTTGTCTGAGCGAGATGTTTATATACACCGGTGGCACTTAAGAGCTTAAAGTCGTATTGAAGCTTAAGAGTCAATGTATAGTCTTCTGGAATTAAATACATTGTTATTGTATGGGGAGGCGGGAGAAAAATCATGATTGATTATTGGGTAGCAAATATTGAAAGTTTGAGAAGCATTGCTCTAAGCAAATCTGATTCATCTGTCTCATTACTAAATATTTTATTGGTAAAATAATTTAGTTATTAATGGTTGAAAATCTAAAAAGATGTTAACAGACAACCAATCTGTTATAGCTAAAATAGTAGTCACCGATGGCTAATGAGCACATGTATATAATTATAACAGTATTTAAATTTAATATACTGATACTCTTCAATAAATTTGGTCAGAGCTGAAATTCTGCTACGTTAATAAGAGCAGCAGACTAATAAGCCACATACATCGCGATAATTCCAATGAGCATTAATGCGGTTTCTCTATTCCGATTGGTTATACGGTATTCCGAAGCCTACATCATGACTAACGGCCTTTTACGTCGCCATTGAAGTGTGCAATACATTTAGTCATATCGTAGCATTGAAACTATTACAGTGTTCTAATGGAGGGCGTTATTCGAGATGTGTTTGGTATCGGAACTTCATGCCGGAAAGTTTCTGCATGTATTGGCCGAAATCGGTGAGGCTCATCGCGGATCGTTGAGCAAACTTTAATTTGGAAATTAATGAATTATTGTAGTAGAATTCGAATTTCGATTGTTTGGCATTTGTGGGAAGGGCAGCATGAATGCAGAACTAAATACATTGTTTATAATGAAGGGGGTGTCGTATCAACTAAATGCCGTAGATTACAAGAAACAGTTAACACTATTAATCACAATTCCTATGAAGGTGAATTTCTTAAAATTTAGAATTTTTAAATTTGCTCAGATTTTGCAAAGCAGTGTAGCTTAGATTGCTAAAAACTTTAAATTGCATTAGAATCAGATGTCATACGTTATTTTCGAATAAAAATTGTAAACAGTAATTTTTGTGTCCTGATTTTCTTGAAGTGATCCACTTAAAATAATCTATTTGCATACACATATAGATTAACAATGAAAAATCTGATTCCGCTAATCGATCTACGAAAGTTTAATTTAGGATAAAAACAATCTAAAGCAAACTTTTCTTTGAAATGCTGAATTGTATATTTATTTAAATAAAAAAATATAATAAATCTAAATAATTAAATGCAAACCTCTTAAAAAGAGGATTTAGGAACTGCATATATAAAATCATTGTACTTAAGCAAATAAATAAAATAATAAATAATCAAAATTATGATTTATGTATTGAAAAAAATGTCATATTTTTTTTTAAAAATCAATTTAATATTATTTTTTATCTATAAATCAAAGTTCTGTATGTAGCGTTACTGAAAATTTGGTAATAACATTGCTTAACTACTTATAGATTAACTTTTGAGAATGATTGTTTGATTGATTTTTTATTACCGCTGCATTTTGAATCTCCACAAGGTCATTAAAGATAGACCTCATAAATCTGAAACATGAACAAGGTGATGAGAAGGACGTCTTCTGCGCCGGCACTCCACTTGTCAAACATGGCGTGAGTGTGAGTGAGTTAATATTAACGTCGCACTGTTCAGCTACACGAGGGCTTTTGGCGACGGACCACGTAATTTTGAACCATGGTCAAGTGACGTGGACGACACCTGAGCTGGCACCCCCCTCTCCTAACTACCACACCACACCAAAGGGAGAACGTTTCAGCTCTCGACAGATTTAACGTGCATCGCTGCCCTACACGGCGGGTCTTTAGTGGTACTGGGATCGAACTCATGACATGCCTGCCATGGTTGGATACCTTAACCACTGGGCTACCGCAGCCCCCTTGTCAAACATGGCAAACTGAGGACTAAGTCACGACAAGTGAAACGAACTCCAGTCTGTTTTCAGTGACAACATGACTTGGACCTAATACTCAACGCCTTCCACAGGTTCGGTATCATGATGACTCAGCTACCACAATAATTAATTTTTTTTGCTGTGTAAATATTTAAAAGAAAAAAGATATGAAATGAAACCTTCAAAATCGTCAGAAAATATTATAAATGATAGGAATTTTGTGTTTTTGAGTGAAACGTTTAAAATACAGAGAGAGAATCAGTGTTTATTCATAATCCATTAATCATGTTCTATATGTTCAATACGCAAAGAAATTTGTTACAAAAAATCTCATACAAATATATAAGTAAAAGAATCGAAACTTGGATTTTCGGACCAAATTCTAAAAATTATTCACGCATACCTAAATTCGAGAGTTTAGAGTTAGAGTCAAAAACTGCCTCTCCAGCCCTCGTCCAGTAAAAAGTGGAATTCCGCAAGGCAGTTTGCTTGAACCATGACTTTTTAACCTATATATTAACGAAATTTCTAAAGCTGACAATGTCCATTTAGCTATGTATGAGGATGACACTGCTATCATTCGCGTCAACACACTTATAATTTTAAAATTATTGAAAGATTACAAAATTACATGACATGTCTTCAGCTCTGGTTCGTTGCTTGGAAAATCAAAGTTAATGCATCAAAAAGCGCAAGCCTCCTCTTTACGAAACAATGGTGTATAGGAAACTTACCCAATATCTATATTTTTGACCAACCCGTCCCTTGGGTCACTGAATTCAAGTACCTAGGGTTCATTCTCGACGCAAAATTGAACTTCTCCCCCCACATCCGTGCTGCACTTCAAAAAGCGGCAGGAATAAGCAAAACGATCAATTGCTTAATTTTTCGAAAGTGTAAGCTACCAATCAGACACAAGGTTTTGCCCTATAAATTATTTCTCCGACCAATTTTGTTATATGCATCTCCCATGTGGGCTTCTGCTGCAGTAACTCACTTGAAAAAATTGCACGTTTTTCAAAATAAACTCCTTCGAAAAATTACTAATACTCCTTGGTTTGCTGCGGTAGCCGAGTGGTATAGGTATCGGATCGTGGCTTGCCTGGTCACGAGTTCGATCCCAGTACCACTAAAGACCCGCCGTGTAGGGCAGCGATGCACGTTAAATCTGTCGAGAGCTGAAACGTCCTCCCGTTGGTGTGGTGTGGTAGTTAGGAGAGGGATGCCAGCTCAGGTGTCATCCACGTCACTTGACCATGGTTCAAAATTACGTGGTCCGTCGCCAAAAGCCCTCGTGTAGCTGAACAGTGCGACGTTAATATTAAATCAATCAATCAATTCATCAATCAATTTTTTTCTCTAAAAAAACATTATCTAATTTTAATTTTTGTGATTTTGTATATATATGTGCAAGATTTCATCTCTTAAATTACTTCGACTTAAACCCACATTCTTTTGAATCGGTCTTGCGTGGTAGTTTAATTCCATATCAATTATTCTCCTTTTCCACATCTTTTGTGGATCATCCTTTATTTTACTCATTTTCCAGCAGATGGCATCACATTATAGACATTTTCTGTGTCAACGCCTTCTCTTTTCGTTCGCTGCTCAGCGACACTCCCGTCATCAGTACACGATTCAGCAGTGTTTGTCATTTCCCTTCATTTAAACATCATGTACCACGAGCACCACGGCATTAATTGATTTTATTTTCCATTTCATCTTTTTTATCTTCAAAATTCCGTGTCTACTTTCTAATTTCGTTCCGTTAAGGTCGAATTAGAGAAGAGCAAAGATTTCTACTACCTCCCTCCGAGATGGTGCCTCATTAAATATGTTCCATACTTGACGTTTGAATTATTTCTCGCTCTCTCACTGGTAGTATGTCCTAGCCACTGGTGAAAAGCTTTCTTTTAGAACGGCTCTGAGCTGTTGTTAATAATTTTGATAGTATCTTTTAAATTTTATGGAACCTTCAATTAATTCTTCTCTTTTTCCTAATTAATTATGATGAGAGGGTAATATTGTTTTTTGGTAAGGTACCTCGTATTTTGAAGCCGTGGAAGTAAAAGAATCGGGCATGATATAGATTTTTAAACATCACACGAAAATATAAATCACAGAGAAAAATGTACTAAAAATTAATGGTTTTTAATTTACCAATTTCAGAAAAACCTATACTACATTGTCCGGCTAGAGTTATGGAATTTTATTTTTATAAATATCATACGGTTATATCAGAGGTTCTCAAACTTTCACTACTGGTGACCCAAATTTCAATCATAATTTTTATCGCTCCCCTCCTAATAACAATAATGTATTGAATGCAATAATAATGCACTTTGGTGCTAAAGCTACAATACGATCATAATTATAAAACATACAAATTAACAAGATAAGTATTAAATTTTGTATATGTTACTTTTAAGAAATATATATATATATATATATATATATATATATATATATATATATATACTTTTTAGTTCGATTCACTATAAACGCATGTTTTTTAGTTTGTTTTAAAGCTATAATTTATTTTATAGTTATACACGATAAAAATCCCAATTGCAGTGAATAATTCAATTAAAAGAAAATATACTTACCAACTTCCAAGGACTTTTAAATTTTTCTTTGAAAATTTGAGAAAAAATCCAATAAATCTAAAGAAAATGTTCCAAATGTGCGTGCCCTTAATAAAGGACATAAATCATAGACACTTTTCGCTAACAACACAGGAGCGTTTTCCAGCAAAACTGTCATATTTTGTTCACGTTTTTGTAGTTTTGCTGTTTGAGGATCTACAAATATCATTTTGAACTTTTTCTTCCTTGTGTCTTTTTGATAAGGCGAAGTGCTACATTATGGCTTCATAGTTTTCTCCATAGGGATCTTTAGGCAACATTTGAAAATTTTAAATCAACTCAAAGGTTTCATGTCTAACGCTTTTATGATATTTACTTTCACTACCTTGATTAATATGCATTATTTCAGTAGGTACTTCAATTGCTTGATCATTTCAAACTTCCTTCAAAAGGGATCACAGATGCCCATTTTTTAATGTTCTGTTCATATACATTTATAAACCACAATAAGTCGTACAACACAGCAATCAAACCACAAAATTGTTCATGGGGAAAGTGTAGCATGCTCTGAAATAATTGTGTTAACGTTTCATTATGTATTATAATGAAAAGAATACTTATAAAAATAAATTTTGGCCAAATAATATGTTAGCTTAAAATATTTAATCAAAAACTTCTTAAAAATTTGCGATATTTAAAATAGTTTTAATTAATGTGACACCATGAAATTTTGCACAAATATTAACTTTAAAAGGATTTAACTTCAATGCATTGTAATGAAAATGAAATAAAAACTTGACTAATCCAAAATTAGCATTTAGTACAGTTATAATGTACATAAGAAATTTCGCGTAACTCCTTTGCTTGTATAATAAGACGATTATTATATTATGTATTGGGTTTTTATACTATATTGATTCGAGATAATTTTACTTTAGATATAATTTATTGTTTTAAAATTAATTAGATTAATAGTTCTGTAACCCTTAATAAACCATAAGTAAATGTATTTCACTGAAAAATGCGTATAAGTGCTGATAATTTCCAAATTCATTTTACAAGAAACAGTTAATAGGGCGAATGTTTAAGAAAAACACGCTAGCCATTTTTTAGTAGCAAATGAAATAATTACAGCATTTTAGTGAAAACTTTAGAATTAAACAATTCAAAACTTAATACTATCCCTAAATTGATGTGAAATTATTTTTGTAAAGAAAATTATAGTATGCACAGATATTACATTGAAGATTATTAGTCTAATTAAAACATATTAATGAAAGTACTGAATTATGACAAGTACGAGATATTTTTCTATTTTGATTTAACAGAAATTACGATTTTTAACTTCCCGTTCTTTCCAAATTTCGTATGAATATTGGATTTTGAATGAAATTAAAATCCATGTCAAATAACAATAATACAGCACGAATCAAAGTAGAAGTTTTTGAACATATATGTATCCCATATACAGTCACTCAAAAAGGTTTTGGGATACTTGACATGCATTACTGTAAAGCCATTTATAAAGATATTTATAACATTAAAACAAAAACAAAATAATTTAAGAAATATTTTAACATTTGATGTACAGTATGTAAAGAAAATTTTATTAGTATTATAGAATTATAATTTGATCTAGCTTTTCAAATAGAATTTATAGGCACACTGGAGTCATACCAGTATTTGGACACTTTTGAACTGAGGAATTTGACAAATATACTGCGCATCAATAGAATTTAATTTCACACTACTTTTTTAGACTAGAATTTTAAACACAAATGTGTAAAAAGATAAGATTATTTATAGGAAAAATAGCGAGAAACAAAGATATATCGGTTGATGTGCAAAATCTCGTAAAAAGTCATAGGAAAGAGGGAAAATCATTTAGCTGCACATAGAAAAAAACTGGAATTTGAGTAAGTACTGTTTTCAACGTCGTTGATAGGTTCAAGAAAACAAATAGTGTTGAAAACTAGCAATGATCAGGGCATCTAAGAATATTTAATGAACGTGAAGAGAGATGGATTTTGTGAAACAAATACACATTGATCCAAGAGCTAGGGAAGTAAAAATGACTTTGTGTGGTGTAAAAATAGTTTCGGGCAATCAGTAAATCCCGAGACTGTCAGAAATGTTTTAAGTAAACATAAGTACCATGGCAGAGTACCTCAAAAAAGCCCTACATTAGCGAAGCAAATAGAGAAGCTAGATTGGCATTTGCTAAAATGTATGTAAGGCAGCCAACAAAATATTGGAAAAATGTAATTTTTATTGATGAAAGCAAATATATTTTCGGATTGGATGGCAAACAAAAAATTTTGCGGAAGTCAAATACAGCAATGGACGTCAGAAATTAATGGCCTACTCTCAAATACGGAGGGGGTAACCAAATTGGTTGGGGCAGCAGGGCAAGCTCTGGAGTCGGGAACTTACATTATATTGATGGTATAACGAATATGTTTATCTTGAAATTATAAACCGAAATTTAAAGCAAACTGTGAGACAGCTGGAAATCTCAGGATATTTTAAATTATACCCGAAATATACTGCAGATATTTTCAAGTTTTGAGTCATCTACCACTTTCCTAGTTTTATTAATACTCCTGCACAAAGTCCAGACCTTAAGCCCAATGAACATGTGTGGGATTATTTGCAGCAAAATATGTATGAGTAACAATTTTCTAACAAGAGGGATCCTAACAAGCCCAACAGGATATTGATTTCTTAATTTGAATTGATTTTTCTTAAATTATTGGGAAGTGTCCCAATACTTTTTTGAGCTCGGTTTTTAACTCGATTTATTTTAATTTCAATTTTAATCATAATTGCATTAATGTACGGATTTTTCTCAAATTATTATTATTTGTAAATGTCAAAATAGCATTTACTTCTCTTTTTGTTTTCATTTGTATATTTAAGTAAAATATTACGATACAAATATAAGAACTGGTAGTGTGTCTCGATACTTCTTTGAGTAACTTTATGCTGTGAATAAGGCCTCGATCAGACCAGACGCTTCGCAGAATTCGAATCTAAAAGTTCAGGAAAATTTTAGAGGGACTGTTAAAAATAAAAATACCCACAAGGAGTAAATTGCAATACATAAGACTTCTTTAGCAGCAGTAGCTAAGAACTAAATAAGTGAAGGAAACCAAGAGTTTACAAGGCTTTCGGATTCACAAGACGAGTTATTAGAAAAATAGCCAAATATTAGCATTTCATATTAAAAAAAGTTAAACATTCAAAACAAATTGGGAAAATAATTCAAATTGCAGTTAATCCTCTGAACGAAAATCTGTGTAAAATAAAACCGGAATGAACAATGCTCCAGAAAAAATGTGAATACCCATTTTATAGAGTTATGGGAAATATACGCAATATTCAGCTGATCTAATCATCTTATTATACAGTTCGTGTTAGATTGAAAGTAACATTTTGGAAAAATTATACTAAACCTGCCATAAACACAATACACAGGAACTTCATGTTGCTCCACCTTTTATTAGACTTCAAATGGCTTCTTCACGTTTCACTTTAGAGTTTAGTGAAATCACTGAAATAGTGAAGACTTGGCGATTATGCTCCGATAAAATTTTGATTAGTTTTTAATCCAAGTTGTAACACACAGTTCGTGATTGCACTGTCCATCAGTAATTTGAATTATCGCGTTGTGCTTCAACTGAGATTGATGAAAGTAGAGTATAGAGTAACTGGAATTTTAGAATCTAAAGGTTGATGTGAGAAGTTTTTCAACTTTTTGAACATGATCTATTGTTTTACATTTCGCTATTAAGGAATAAGACCATTCTCCGTGTTTGGAGATAAAATTTTTCAAAATCTCACGCTGCGATTAGTATTTGATACAGTTTAATATAAAATGTTCACTAGTTTCTGGTACTTTACAATCCGCACACAAAGGAGAATCTGTTTGTTTAAAAAGGAAATATATATCATTTAATGGTAAATTTCAGCTCGCAAATTATTGATTAAAACTTCTTTATTTCTATTTCTTGATGCCCGTTTGTTCCATTTTTTAAGATGAGAAATATAAAAATAATTTTTATGTCTTTTGTTCTTTTTCCATTATTCTTCACTTTTGATTGTGTGTTGTTTTTTGAAATATGTATGTAGATCTCCCAAGTTATCCAAGAAATAATATTACACGGCTCTGGAGAGTCTTTAGCTAATTTATCAACTTCTTCATTAATTCCTATTCCCTTGTGAGCTGGTACCCAAATGGATGTAATTGATTGAGCTATTTGGAGGCACTGATGTAAAGTTGAACTTAAATTTAATATTATCGTATTGGATTTTCTATTAATATTTTGGATGCTTTTTAGGACTGATAAGCTGTCCGTCAAGATATAATTTTCTGTTTCAGAAACCCAAATTTTAACGCAGTCCATATGGCTATAGATTCAGCTGTGAATATTGAAATCATTTCTTTCAGTATGAAATTTTGTCGAATTTTTTTCTTACGGATCAAAATTCCTGTTGATGTTTTATTAGTATTTTTTGAACCATCGGTTGCTATTATGATTGTTATTAAATTTTGGCTGAATGTAATCATTAAACATATTTTGTACTATGTAATCTGGAAGATCCTTATTTTGAAATGGTAGTTCATGAGTATAGATGTATGTTTTGCGATTTTCGTAGATTGGAGGAGGAGGGATCTATTGAAAAATATATACTTTAGATATACATAATTCTTGGAGCAGGTTGATCGTCTTTCGAAAAATACTGATCTCTTACTTTATATTTATAAAACTATTTATATTCCAAAATAACCTTGCGTTCGGTCACCAGTCTTTTAATACTATTTCCTTGGTTATAAATTTTTGGCAAAGGAAATTATGGCGAGTATTAATACTTCCATTCATAGACTCTGCTCCTAATAAATCCATATGTTCGAATATATGCTCGATATATGCTCGAATGAAGACAAATTCTGAGATCGGGCAGGCTAAGGAAGGGTAGTAACAGTGCGAAGACTCGTGTGACACACCTGCCATGTGATGCCGAGCATTGCATTGTTTAAAAATGGCTCCTGGGTGCAGTTGCATGAGTGGTAACACAAGGGGTTGCAGGATTTCATGAATATACCGCTGGACAGTCATAATGTCACACTTCAATACTAGGGGTGACCATGTATTTTAGGCAATTACACCCCATACAATCACACCAGCTTTGTGAATGATGTGTTGTAAATTAAATATATACATGGAATCGTTTTTAGAGTACCTGTTCCCCTCAAAGAATCTTCACCCCATATCCTTTGAACTGTCGGTAAACATTGCTTTGGATTTACCTTAGCGCAGAACTGTATTTTTAAGTATTAAGGTTGTAAAGCAAAGGCAGGATTGAGAGGTGTCCACCACGGGGTCTCCGCACACGAGCACAATTGTCATCACTGCTGAGATTGAATCTGGATTCGTCGCTGATGACGCCCTGTTTCCATTCTGCTGCAGTCCAAATTCCTCGTGGGCGGCACCACTTTAAATGGAGGCGTCGATGAGTGGGTGTCAAAGGCGGAAAGCGTAATGGGTGCCTTTTTCCCAAATGTATTTCAGCCAGGCACATTCGTATGGTTCGAGAAGTCATAGTGAAGCTGCTACCTGTGCATGGATGGTGGCTGATGAAGCAGTTGGCTGTAAGTGTGCATTTCTTACGATGTGGCGGTCCTGTCGACTACTGGTCTATCGAGGGCGTTCTAGAACTGGTATTCGTATAAATTACATCTCTCGAATCAACTGGTCACAACATCTCCTCACAACACAATCAGAGTGTCCCAATTTATGAGATATTTAACTAGCTGATCACCCAGCTTCCATCTTGCCGAAGATTCTCCCCCTCTCAAACTGCGACAGCTCCTCATATTGTCATCGAAAACGGCGTAATGGCATGTCTATTTTAGATCCTTTGTAAACGATTCAGCACACTCAATCAAGCTTTGGTAACATGTTTTATACTCCACGGAGAACGAAGTTAAACGCCCTTTACAGACTATACGTAATGCGCTATCACGCTGCATTTCTAATTTGCATATCTCCCCGACATATAACTTCATGCCAACTCTCGTTAAGTTCGCATAATTATTTCTTGGTGCAATGATTTTTTGTTCATTAGTCTTAAATATTTTTCTTATGTAAATGATTGGAAATTTACTAATCCTCATATCTCAATCAGAAAGTTCTTTGAATTCGTGGTACATCATTAGACATAAGAAGCTAGTTCTCATAATATATGCTCCTACAGCAATTAGTGGACTACATTTAGCATATATATTTAATGCTTTATCTCTGCTGCTAGTGAAATTTTCATACGTCTGGGTTATAATTAAAAAGAATCAGAATTCCGCGCAGTGTATATTTTCAAATTTTTTAAAACATACTAAGTAAGCAATAAAGCACACACACAAAAGAAAGAAAAACATGAACACATGAAGTTGTAAATGCAATACATATTGAACTTATACCATATACAATAGTACAAATATAGTATAAGGATTTTTACCCAGAAAAAATTGTTAGAACTTCGCATTAGATTTTTGAAGCTCAGTTTTGCAGAGTTTTTTCAATAATTCTTGCGACAAGAGAAAATTATTCTGTTCTTTTAAAAATCACCTATTTTCGCTATCACCATGGTTATTTTGGTGTGAAATTTAAAGAAAGTATCATCTCGGGTTTGGTACTAATTACTTTACCATGATTCAACGTTATGAGGTCCGTCGAAAAAAGCCCTTGTGTAGTTGAAGATTGAGACGTTAACATTCACCCACTCACCATGGTTATTTGTCGTTGTATATATTTGTTTGTTGTGTGGGACAGATTACAATTTTGAATGAATTTATATATATATATATATATATATATATATATATAATTACAATTTTTCTTTTTATAATTGAATTTATGTTGAGTACGGTTTGTGTTTACAGTTGTGGATTTGATCCAGTTCGTCAAGAATAAAATTATATGTGTATTTTGATTTAATGTTAATATTGCAATTCTTTTTCCATTTGAAGTAGTTTTACTGGCAATGTTAGATGCTTTGACTAGGTTATTATTGTGTCTCTCTCTGTTCCCAAACTTAATTGGTTTGGGTCATCTACTGTAGATAATTTTTAGCTTTAATTTAGGATAATTATGCAATTTATTTTTTTGTTTATATTTCTGTGATATACACTAATTCGAAGTCTATTTTATCTGTTTCAGATATATATTTGTTCAATTCAGCTAATATCTTCATTTCTATTTCAGCTTAAGAATATAGGATACTTATTTTGCTTGCAACTGTTTAGTGGATTTTCAAAAAATTCAGGACGCATTTTATCCTTGCTGGATAATTTGATTTAAATTAGACTGCTTATGTGTTTAGTTTTCATATACTATGATTACTTCGTGTGATTGTGGTTTTCCGTAATACATGTTGATTGATCAGTTGTTATATGATTTATAATATCTTATTTAGCTCAAGACTTTGGATATAAAACCCAAAATTGGCCATCAAATTTTTTTCAAATAGGGCTTCAAAATATTTTTTTACCATTGCAGATCTAATGTTCCCCAGCATCTGGCATCAAATCATTTTAATGTTGCATTATTATATAAGTATATACCAATTACCATAATGTAATTTTGGTACCCAGTTGCCTCCTCAGAGGGATACTCTTAGACTCTGACAATGCGAAATTGTACTAGGAATTTTATTTTTTCAGAAGCACTAAGCCAAACAGGCACTTCAGGAATCTGCTACATGCCACAAAATCATCCTACATAAACGCTTTTGATATTTTGCATCATGAAAGTAATCCGACTTGGGGCTGGGTCGGACCAAAAAACTTGGTCGTTCAAGGCCAGCGCCTAACCTACGTCATCTTGCGTGTAAGGCAATAACCTTATTATAGGTCTCCTAGACTTTCCTTCTTTCAGTGAATGAAACTGATTTTTAATTAAAAATATTATACTTAGTGTTATTTAACCTATAATGGATATATCCCTGATAATGGTTTTTATCTCTATTATTTTATTTCAATAATATGTCCCACTCCAGTTAAAAGATACTTTAAAAATCAATTCATTCCAATTTAAAGGCATGACTCAAAAAGTTCCATACTTGGGCAATATCTTCAACTCGTTGTGCTGGATTAAATAATCCATTTGCTTTTTGGTCGGACAACTGTTGGTTGTACAAAAATCTTTAATGTAGAAACTTGCAAATATTTTCTCCAAATGAAAATTATAGTTGGAGGAAGCTTTAATTATTCGATTTCAATTATAAACTCCATATTTCGGATTGTGAACGTGAACTCGTTATCTCAACCTCGGTTAAACAAGGAAGGTGCCCGAGCTGGCAACCCACGCCTAACCTTATGCACCACACAAACTTGTACACTACGATCCTATAAATTTAACTATGGACAGGTTGATTTTTTATAGGGATATAACCAACTATTTGGCCAAGCGGTGCGAAGGGATTTTCTTATTTGGTTATTTTCTAATAACCTAATTGTTATTTCTAATCCGGATTGTCTGGCAATGCTAGACAATTTCCATGAATAAAAAAAATCAAGAATTTCTAAAAACAGAAGAGGGCTATGAATGTGTGTGTGACCTCCTTTTTAAAATACTAGCAAGTCAAGATGTGGGAAGGAGAGACCAGCTCAGAATAACACAAGTGGCCCTCCGGGAATATCTTTTGATTCTGCTGAAAAACGACAGCTTTTATATGGCCACTCACACAGCGTGAGAAGGCAGTCTGGTATTTCCTAGGTATAAGCATGAATGAATGCACATGAACTAAAATTTTTGATACAAGCTTCACCAAAACTAATTTTTCACTAAAATTTTATTTAAAATTTTCAATATAATCAAAATTATTTTCAATTATGTGGAGATTGTATTTGAAATCCAAGTTTTATGCCCCATTTCAAATAAAATGTGTTTATTTAAATGAAACTTTATATATTTTAAATAAGTCCACCGAAGGTAGTCGCATACCTTAAGGGATGCAACTCACTGAAAATAGAGACGCAGTAGGTCTAGCATCATTTTTAACCAGTCATAGCAGTCATTATTGAACAGCCTGGTATTTCAAATAAGGGATTAGACTCGATTCCAAGGATTGCATGGTAAACTAATACTTTTCAACTGTTACTTTTCCTTTTATGAATTTCAAAGAGGTCCATTTGAGATTTTACTGAAAAAATATTTACGAGTAGTGCAGGTACTACAAATTCATTGCAATGGTGATAAGACAAAAAGTTGTTGCCGAGTATTTTTCTAAAATCCTGTATTTTTAAATGTTGTAAAAGAAACACCCAGTTCAATACTACCAAATAATACGACTACAAATAAAACCTAATGAATATATATATCTTTAAAGTACAAATTTTATTCAAAGATATAAGAAATGCGTTAAAAAACATGTAAACATTTAATACATAGATCATTTGAATAGAAAGATAATTAAAGCCGTAGATTGTAAGTAAAAACTGACTGAAGGATAAGACATGCCATTTCGGTTCCTGTACTGGTTTATTCCTCACTAAAGTTCATGTCTGTTTTCTCTAGCCAATCTGCAAATTCTTTGAGTTATTTCATAGGAGAGAGCAATGAAATATCTTCGGAACGTTACTGCTTCTTCGCCACACATTTCAAGTAGAGTTTGCTCAGCACACTTTTCTATTTTGTCGATCATTCTAAATTAGGCAATAAAATATGTCATGGAAATCACGTTTCATTAGAAATATTTTTTTCAAAATTTATATGCAATGGGAAGAATTTTGTTCAATAATCTGTTTCAGATACGAAAAGCCCAAGTGAGAAAGCCATTTTGATCGATTCACCATCTAACCGTGGCTTCTGCTACCAAAGTTTTGACGCTTGAATTTAACTTGAGGGTGCCAAAATATGCTCGAAAAAAGTAAAGTGCATAAAGCAATACTCTTTGTTTGGGGGACATATCTTTCAAGATTTCCAATAGATCTATGTTTTTTGTGATCTTAAATATATTTTTATCAGTCTGTAGAAATACAAGTATAATGTTTTAATTCAATTTTTTTTTCATTTCAGTTGGACAATCTTTCAGATTTCAAAATACATGTTTATGATTCGGTGCCATGTTTTAAAAAAGTTTCTCCTAAATATATAAACTATTTTTTTGTTCATACATAAAACAGAATTCTAAAGTATATTGAACCTACTTTGTTAAAAATATTAAATTAGTTTCTTTAAATAATTATACATATAAAAATGTGTAATATTGAAAATTTCACTTTTCCTCTTTTTTCATGCATATAACTATTTTTTTTATAACCCTGTGTGTTATTTCGACTAAAAAATATGTTTACTATATTTATAACAAGACAAAGTTTTGAATCATATTGTGCATGATTTTAAAAAAAAAAAATATTAAAATTAAAAAATTATGCTTCGGATTAAAAGTGAATAAACTAAATGCATGCACTATTTTGATACGAAAATTGAAAAATCTAATCTTTGAATTTGTATGGTCTTCTAGTTATCTTAATTTCTTGTCAGATTTTGCGGGGCTTTCGTGTTTTTTTAATAGTCCTCTTGGGTTCCTTTGAGGCTGAAATGGGAATTTCCAGTCAACTTAAAAATGTGGGTATAGGCAAATTAAAAATCTTATGTATAGTAGAAGTTTAGCGTTCGCGGGGTGACTATGTGAGGTCTATGTCTGTGCTTAGAAGTGTTTGAGTAAAAGTTAGAAGACACACCAAGTCCGAGATTTAACATCCCGGTACCTGTATAATCAAGTTAAAAGGGGATTCGCGCGCGCGACCACAAGGATTAGAGCTCGATAAAAGCAACATCAGTTAAGATAAAGAAAGTAGCTGTTTAACTAGGATATAGCGGTAAGCCACTTTGATTAAGCTATAAGGAAAGTGCGTGTATTAGTGAGATATAGTGGTCGATTACACGATTATTTGGTAATACAGGTTGTGTCTTCTCATTCCAGGTCTGCTTACTTTGATTATTATTTTTGTTGTAAATTGTGATTAAGATCTTAATAAACAGATATTAATATTAACGATTTGCGTTATTCTTCGTTATTCCCGGTAGAAACAGGTCGTGTAGATAATAGAGAATAGGGACAATCACAAGAGGGTGTCTCACGAGATGCTAAATATTGCCGTGATTTCCAGAGACTAAGTGATACTTAATGGATCTTATACAAACGACGAAATAAGACATGCGTGCCTAAGAGTTTCGCATCATAAAAATCTGTCGACCCCAGATGAGGTTTAACCTACATACTTGTTCTTATGAGGGCACGATACTTCCAAACCATCGAGGAGACAATATATATATATCCTTTACCTTTATTACTAGTGAATGTAAAAATTATACATTTTAGAGTATTCTCAGCGTATTCTCAAATCTGCTTAAAATTAATTTTAATACATTTATATATATATATATATATATATATATATATAATATATATATATATATATATATATATATATATATATATATATATATATATATATATGAGTTCGCACATCTCCAACACGTATACATTTCTGTAGAAAATCAGCCCTTAAAAACCTTGATTGATTCAGATTGCCAGATCCCAGTTCTGTAAGCTCATGTTTTAACGAAAAGCGCGTTGTAGCAGTAAAATCAATAAACATTTCTCTTACTCAGCACTCTCCCAGTTTAAGCGTTGAAACGGCAATATCACCGAACTCGACTGAAGAACTTATTATACATCCCAGTGTATATACTGAAATAAAGAAAATAAGCCCCGCGAAGAGCGATGTTTTGTTGAATGAAAGTGAATCCTCTTTAGGTGCTTATTCTATTTTTACCTTTGCAAATGTGATAGAAAACTCTAGTTATGATTTGTCACATGTTAAAAATTTTGATATTAGAAATAATTTGAGTTCTCTAATTAAGAATCATAAATCTAATAAAATTAAGACTACCAAGTTAAAAATGAGTATTATATTGAAAGATGATATTCCGCGTGTTAGAGCCAGACGTTTATCTTGTTCTGAGAAATTACAGGTAAACGATCAAACTGATTGGTTATAACAGGATATTATAAGAGAAAATTGTTCTGATTATTGTTCAGCTATAGTATTGTTTAAGAAAAAGAATGGTAATTTAAGAATCTGCATTGATTACCGCAAAATTAATTGTAAAACTGACAAAGATCGGTATCCTTTACCCTTAATAGAAGAAGTTCTAGATCAGTTGCAGTCAAGAAATTTCTTAACTATTGACTTAAAAAACGGATTGCTTTCACGTTGAGATGGAAGAAAGCAGTAAAACAATTTACTTCATTCGTCACACATAATGGGCAATAAAAGTTTAATAAAGTTCCATTTGGCTTTTGTAATAGTCCCAGTGTTTTTCACAGATTTATCAATCACATTTTCAGAGACCTTCTTAAAGAGGGAATTGTCATAATCTACATGGATGATATTATCCCTTCTTCGGATGAACTTGACGGGTTAAACCTTTTAACCAGGGTGTTAAAAACTGCATCTGAATTTCGATTCGAATTAAATTTTAAAAAATGTAACTTCAAGTCAAAGATTGAATTTTTGGGACACATAATTGCAAAGGGTACAATTAAACCTTCTTTGAACAAAACCGAAGCAGTTCAGAATTTTCCAGAACCTAAAAACTTGAAACAGGTCCAAAGTTTCCTTGGACTGTCGGGTTAATTTCGGAAGTTTATCCAAAACTATTGTATAATAGCCAAACCTCTCAGTGATATACTACGGGATAATGCTGTGTTTCATTTCGGACCCGAACAGCAATTAGCCTTTCAAACTTTACGACAAAAACTTTCTGAAAATCCGGTGCTTCATATTTTCCAAGCAAGGTTCCAAACGAATTGCATACAGATGCTAGTAAATTTGGTTATGGTGCGATTCTGTTACAACAATCAGACGACAAAAAACTTCACCCCGTATACTATTTTAGCTAGAAAACCACTCCCGAGGAGGAAAAATATTGAAGTTATGAACTTGAAGTTTTGGCTGTAATCGAATCTCTTAAGAAATTTAGGAACTATCCCGTTGGCAACAAATTTAAAATTGTAACTGATTGTTCGGCATTCCAAAAAACTATGAGTAAAAACCAATTAACTCCTTAAATTGCTAGATGGGCCTTGTTTTTAGAAGACTTTAATTATGAAATTATTCATCGTCCAGGCAAACAAATGGGACATGTAGATTGTTTAAGCCGTTATCCTGTAAAGACCATAAAATATGACGAAATAACCACTAAACTTTGCAAATTGTCAGCGAAATGATGAGTACATTAATTCTGTAAAAACCCTTTTAGAAAATAAGCAAATTAATGATTTTGTTAAAAATGTCTATATAAAATTGAAATGATAATGATGTTTTGGTATTACACTCAACAGATGCAAACAGAAATTGTTAAAAATATCCATTCTAAAGGACATCTTGGTATTAATAAAACTGAAAAAGCATGGTAAAACAAAGAGTTTTACTTTTATTTTCCTAATGTTAGAAAATGTGTTGAAAATGTTAATTGTATTGAATGCATTCTTGTAAAGAAAAAACGATGGAAACGTGAAGGTTGTTAAATCCTATTCCTAAGGAAAATATCCCTCTTAGCACTTACCATATTGACTTTTAGGTCCTTTGCCATCTACAAATAAAAACTATAACCACATTCTTTTTCAATAATAGATGCATTCACTAAATTCGCATGGTTATATCCCGTAAAGTCCACCTCTTCCCGTGATGCTTTAGGGAAACTTAAGCAACAAGATATTATACACATTTGGTAATCATCACAGTATCATAACCGATAAAGGTACTGTATTTACTTCAAAAGAATTTAGAGAATACTGTGAGAATGAGAACATCCAACATCTAAGCATAACTGGAATACCCCGAGGGAACGGACAGATTTAACGGATTCATAGTTCTCTGTTGTCAATTTTATTCAAGCTATCTATTGATGACGCATCGAAATGGTACAAGTTTGTTCCAGCCGTATAGAGGACACCCAATTCAAGGATTACACGAAGCACTCAGATGACGCCGTTTCCACTCTGACCGGAGTGATGAGGACCAAACAAGATCTTGAAATTCTAAAACTAATGGAAGAGGAAATCGGGGAGACATTCACCGAAAATCGTGAAAAATTCAGGAGGAAGCCAAGCGAAACATTCTGAAGAAGCTACAGGAAAACTGTCGAAATTTTAATAAGAAACGGAAAGCATAGCAGTATGTGATCGGAGATAGCGTCGCCTTCGAACGGACACAGTTTGGAACTAGCTTTAAACTGAGGCCCAAGTCCTTCGGTCCTATGAAATCGTAAAATTAAAACCTAAGAATCGATATGATGTCAGAAAAATTGGACTGCATGAAGGACCCAATACTACATCCACAGCAACAGACCACATGAAGATGTGGGGAGAAACTGTCTATTTCAGCAAAATTATGCTATGTTAAATACTTGTGTATTTGTTGTATAGTCCTTGTCTGTTCCGTGTTTTTTGTATGTTACAGATTCTGCTCTGGTCTCAATGAAAAAAAAAGAATTAAGTACCGCTGCGGACAGCGTACGGTTATGCTGGCCGTTGTGGATTTTTTAAAAAATTAACTTTTGTTAAGTTTAAATAAATCTGAAGAAAGACAAATGTCTTGGACCCCTTGTTGTCTCCCATATTTATATATATATATTGAACATGCCATCAATTAATGTTTTCAGGAAAACATGTCTGCCTGAATCATATGTTTGCTAATAACTAAATGAAACTTTAAATAAATTATAAAAAATTTTAAATGCAAAACAGAAGGATAAAGAAAGTACTATTGGTAAATCGGGAATATGTTGAGATAAAAATAGATTTGGTATTCGAGTGTCCGTAATCTCTCTCCCTATATAAGCACTATAAAACATTAGGGCTATTGACGATGGTTTGAAAATTTGAACCTTGGTCAAGTGATGAGGATGACATCCAAGATGTCACTTCCTTTCTCATCTACCCAACCACTACAACAGGAATACATTGTGTTTCGGCACTCCGGCTTACAAGTTAGTGATTATATACATCTATGTTACGAGACTAATAGGTAATCTTGAGACCAAAATTTAAACTCCGTTACAAAAGTTAGTTGGAAAGACTATTACAAAAAATTCTTTACGATCTAATAAGCCGTTGCATTTTTTATATATACATATAAACCTTTGCGTTACAAAATATTGCGTTATCATTTGTAATTCAAAATTTTCAATAACAGCTCACCAAGTTTAAATTAGAAGTAACGCAAATACTAAAAAAGTTTTACCTTTCTCGAAATACATAAATGTGCAAAACTTTATTTATAACATCAAAGACAAAAATAAAATTGCAGAATTTCATATTCAGAGATATATGACAAATAATATTTAAAAACATATTTCTACGTAAAATAATTTTATGTTTTATGCAAAGAATTTTTAAAATAAAAGAATTTCATAACTGTGTATATGTAAATAATGTGGTATTGCACAGCTCAAATTCTTCAAGCTGATCCCGTAGAAACTTAAAGAGCGAGGTTTGGGCTAGCAATGTCCTTCCAGTTTAGACGAGTTGTTGAAAGTTACGATGTTCATAACCATCATGCCATGTATCAATGAACTATCCTCGAGGTCGATCCTCTAACTCAGAATTTTTGTCCAGACAAATTCGCGCACATTAAGTTCGAAATAATTCACTTCTGAACATAAATGGTCTCGCGCGCGCGACAACTTGCCTTAAGTTAGTGACAGAACGTATAACAGATGTTATGAGAAGTGTAGATGTTATTAAGATGGCATTACCCATTAATTACGCGTTTCTGAAACTGTGGGTGTGCCCCAGGGGCGTTATAATCCTTCCAGGGGGGGCGAGCATATTGAAATATAAAAACATATTTTAAAAATTCTTTAATTTTCTGAAAGGAATGAAAAAAAATACATTCTGAAGTTCTAAAAATGCATTTACAACGTTATAATTTACCGTGAAGTCCAGGGGTATGACGCGTACTTTGAACACAAAAATAAGATCGAAATTTATGGATGCATGTTATACGCCGAGTGAAAAAAAAATAGTTTTAAAATTCTAAAAAATTAAGCAAAATGGAAAATTGACTTCTTTTACATCTATTAGAACACTGTTTAGTTAAAAAGAAATTACCTACCTCTAATGAATTTTAATGGTTGCAGTTCTAGAAATATAATATTTTTTCAAATGCCTGGAAAAATTCTTTGAAAGAATTACTTCAAAACTTATGACATGTACATATCAGGTTGTTTCTTACAAAAGGGGGTGTGCGTTATATGGCGAATATACTTAAAAATTATAGTTTGAAGTTATAGGTGCATGTTATACGCCAGATTTTACGGTACTCACAAATGTATCAATGGCGTAATGTATTTAATCATTAGTTCATTAGTGTTAAGTTATGAGCAAGTTTAATAATTACTAGGGAAGCGACGGGCTTGTCATATACAAAATTTACTTTATATTGATAATTTGTACGTTTTATAATTAAAGCCGTATAGCTTTTAGCGTCAAAATATTTTATTGCATTCACAAATTATTATATATTATGGAGGAGAGGCGCTACATGGGGAAATTAGTAGAAAATTGGTTTGCAAACATTGAGAGTTTGAGAAACACTGCATTAATTCGTACCACTCTAATTTTACAAGATTTGAGGATTTTGCTTTCGAAAGTCTGGGTTGTAAGTGGTACTTCTAGAATTAGTGCCTATCGATTTTAACCCTTTAGCTTTATTGTTTGATTGCCATGTACTTATTTTTAACACTATGTAGAGTTGTATACCCGAGGACAGACCCCGTGACGCTAGGATCCGTAGCCGTGGAACATAAACCGCTAGACCAGTGCTTCTCAAACTTTCAACACTCCCGACCCAATATTCAATCATTTTCATCGCGCGCCTCCATACAATAACATTGTATTTGGATTCAATAATACCATATTTAGACGCCAAACTGCCCCCAGTTTATATAAACGTCATGTTCAGTTAAATATTTACCATATCCCCTGACGTATATACGTCTTTCCAATGTACGATCTTTTCTGTTCATTGCTTTTTACAAAACTCTTCCAAAAGCTTTGAAAATGGAATAGAAGGACCTGACAGTGTTTGCGAAGGATTTGCTCATTTATTTCTATTCTACCCCTTTCTCCCAATACATCGGTTACGGAAGATTTTATTGAGGAGAGGGTATAGCTTACCTTTTTATCGGCATTTAAAGGGTTAATTGTAAACCGTACATATTATCAAGATACAATTTTTGTACACGTATAATTTTCTACATAGCAAGCTCATGAGGTTTCTGGTATATATATAATTTTTAAACTTTAACTTAGTAGAGTGAAATTAATTATAAAATAAATTGCGCAGTACTGATACATTTATAAATATACTACCTCAGTGTAAATGTGTATTTTATTTTTATTATGCTAAAATATATTGTTTGTTTTAAGAAATTAACTTACTGAAAATAATCTTGTTTTCTACTTTTTAATATGCTCGCACCCTTGAAGATTTATCACGTACCCCTAGGGTGCATGCCCCACAGTTTGAGAAACGTTGTTTTACACTAAAGCTACAGTACGATTTTAAGATCTTATGTGCCATCGACGTATATAAACATCTCGCTCAGCCAAAAATATTAATCTTCTGATACATACTCTTTCCGAAGTACGATCTTTTCTGTGCACCGCTTTTCATAAAATTATTCCTAAAGCTTTGAAATACACTAAAAATGAACTTGACCGTTTTTGCAAAGGATTTACATATCTCAGAGGACATTGCTTATTTATTCCTTTTCTCCCTACCCCTAAAAAAAAAATTAAATAATGCGTTTCTACGTGGAAAACCGTGTCATTGAAGACAGAAGCGCGTAAACCTGTAATTGATAGTTAATTATTTTTAAACCGTGCAAATCATCAAGATAAGTGTTAATACAAGTCCACGAAGTCACTAGTAATTATCAAAAATTTCTTCTGAACTTTTTATTAAATTAATATTAAAATACATTGTACAGTGCATATACGTTTATAAGTGTATTACTTTAGTGTAGATGTGTATTTTATATTTTACTTATGTCAAAATATTTTATTTGCTTTTTTATAAATTTAATGTTTTGAATAATCTTTAGTTTTCCACTTTTCTATATGCTCCCGCCCCCTTGTAGAATTGTCCCGCCCCTCAAGGGAACGCACCCACAGTTTCAGAAAACGCTGCGCTAGACAAAAGTGATCATTGAGGCTGTTACTAATAAAATTCAAATTATTTATTTAAAAATAATTTTTTAATTCTTTGATCGCCAATTTAATGTCTTATCTATGTTGGGTTTGAGGGGGGGAGGGAAGTCTCGAGAAAACACAGGATCAGCGAGATCACCTCATTCTACACGAGGAGATAGCATTACATCATCTGGCGTTGAAGCGCAAAAAAATTAAAAATAATAAACATAATTAAATTGTTTTCTGTATTTTGCTATTCAAAAAGATGAAATTAGCATTCTGAATTTAAAAATTAATATTTTCCATAATTGCATCTGTACCGAATACGAGAAAGATGTCCAATTATCTATACCTGTGATGGTAAACCTATGACCGCGGGTAAGACACTGACCCTCGCAATCGTTTTATCTGACCCACGATTGCTAGGCAACCACTTGCAAGTTTACGTGAGTTTATTTAGATTTTCTAATTTGAGTGGCTTATTTATATTTTGAATTTTTTCAAGCACATTGACACAATTTAAATGCTGTCTAACCTTTTATGTGGATCATTACGGTTCCAAATTTACGCAAATGACAACAAATGTATACGAGAGTATGTAGTATTTGAAATAAAGCAAAATCAGTGTATAAACTATCAAATAAGTGTGTATAATTTTACTCACATTTTGTTTTTGAAAAATTGAAAACCCATAGTAAATAAACATATTTAAAGCACTTTGTTCTAATATAATACACTTTTCTAAGGTTTTGTTCAACTACGTTTGTAGAAAGACTTCCATAGTACCCTTTCTTATCCATTATGCCAATTGAATTTTAGA
The DNA here is from genome assembly GCA_019973935.1 of Trichonephila clavipes. Taxonomy (NCBI): domain Eukaryota; kingdom Metazoa; phylum Arthropoda; class Arachnida; order Araneae; family Nephilidae; genus Trichonephila; species Trichonephila clavipes. Next base: position 68,874 of record BMAU01016164.1, read on the forward strand.
GAGATGTTTAGTTTTAAAAATACTCAGTTAAAATATTTTAAACATAATCCTGATGCAAATAGACATTAGTGATCCATGCTTTCAAGTACTACTAGAAATAATGTTAACGAAATTCGACCATCGTCTCAAAAAGTTCGCCATCTCTGACTTATACCATTGGACCTAGCTAATTTCTATATACATAAAACCACATTTAGATAGGACCTCAACATCAGAGAGACGATATTAAAAGCCGAGTGATTGAAATGGCTTATGTATATATAGGAACATAATTTTTACCCCTTAATAAACCGAAACTCTTTACTTGGGGAAAGACCCAAAATATTGCAATGCAGCAGACAAGAAATAAACCACATAAATCACAACTAAACTCTAATTTTTTGCTGTCTATTCTTAATAGAATAGACATCGGGATCTTGAAATAACTAGGCAATTTTTATCTATAACACCCCGCAAGAACTCAGTCTTGGGAGTTTATTTCCATAAAACACATTCTCTACTCAACAAAAGAACCATTTCTGCTCAATTTCAAATTTGAAGGGATTTTTCGTTCAAAAGATCTCGTGGTGATTGGGGTTAAGTTGTTTTTCCCTTTGTGGAATACATAGATTTCGTAAGAATATTACAACACGTATATCATTCACACTCAAACTTCATCTCAACTTACTTGCAAGTTATTTTCGAAGCTCAATAAGATAGATATATTCATGATCATTGGGAATCGCTGAAAATTTTTTACTAACGATTCATGGCAGTGTTCCAGGAACATAGGTGCTTTCGGAAGATACAATCTTTGTGTTTATGATACACTAAAAATTCAAGAGAAATTAAGCAGATTATAATACAACTCATTCAACTTACATCAGACTATATGAAAAAAAATTTTATTCCTTGTTAAATGGAATCAAACTGATCCAATCGTTTATTAAATAATTTTGATTTAATCAAAGGAATCAAGATGTATTTAGATTTCCGAAAAAGTTTTCGATAGAAACTCGAAGCTTTTAAAATTTCATTTAAATTTAAAATTATTAAGGTTTTTAATCTGTATTTTATGTTTGTGAATTGCAGAAACGAGAAGATAAGGTGGTTTACAAAAACCATAAATAGCCAGAAGTTATATAATTTCGCTAAATACAAAAGTAGATTAAACTAAATATTTATAATATGTTCTATTAGAAATTCATTAAAACTCTGTATTGTTTTTGATAGATTGTAAAAAATCTATTTGCAGAAGTATAAAATTTGAGAATACAACCTTAATTTGTTGTTAACGATGCCATGTTTTTTTTAAAGTTTTTCACTAAGAATGATCTATACTATTTGAGCACAACAGTGCTTCTCAAAATTTCAATATTCGCGACCGAATATTCAATCATAATTTTCATCGCGACCACCCCCTTCAATAATTAATGTATTGGATTCAATAATACTATAGTTAGACGCTAAAACTACAATACGACAACCTCTTAAGATCTATCGGCGTATATAAACGTCTCGCTCAGTCAAAGCGTTAGTTTCTTTAGACGTATAAATACATTTTTCCGAAGTACAACATATTCTCTGTATTTCTATCCATATAATCATTCCGAAGGCAGTAGAATGCATTAAAAGGATCTTGACATTGTTTGTGAAGTATGTACTTATTTCAGATTATTTGTTCTTTATTGTTCACCTCTCTCCCCACACACATACGCTCCCTGCTTGGAAAACGAATCTCTTAAATTTTAATGGCAGTTAAGGGAATAATTATAAGACTGTTCCTATTATAAAGATAAGAGTTATTTTTGTTGTTCATAATTCATATATGACAATCCCATAGAGGGGTGGGTCACTAGAAATCATTAAAAAAAACTTCTTCAAAACTTAGTATTGTTAAATTAATTGAAACATACATTGTATAGCACGGATCCATTTATAGGTTTAATATATCAATATAAATGTGTATTTTATTTTTTATTATGTCAGAATATTTTATTTGTTTACTTTCAGGTTATTCTTAAATTTTTAAAATAATCTTTTTTGTTTTCATCTTTTCAATATGCTCGTGCTCCCTCGTAGAGTTATGCCCTCACGGGTGGCGTGCTCCACAGTTTGAGCAACACGAGTACAATACTGCAAATTAATCTTGAAGAATCACGAAAAATGTTCACAAGTGTTGTTTAATTAGTATGGCAAGCTTTTAATTTACATGCAGGGTGTAGCAATCTAATCAAAACATGTCCTTCCTTAGCTGGAATGAGATCCTGTACATGATTTGGCATAGTTTCTACTAAATTAGGACAAATTCGATTTACAATCATCACGAAACCAATTTTTTAAAGCATTCTTAATCATTTGTTTTCTATGTTGTGCAGTCCACTTTACTCGTATGCCCGTATTTACAATGCCACACAAATTTTTTATGGATTTAAACCCGGAGAATTCCAGTGAATTCAAAACAGATATTTCATTTCCCCTTTTTTTTTAAAAACTAAACAGTTTCTAGCTTAGATGTGCGGCATGTAGAAAGATCGTGTTGAAATATATCAACACCACCAGCAAACGTTTGCATCATAGGCCCAATTTTACTTTCGATTATAGAAATATACTCTTTAGAGTTTTCCCCTTTAACTGGCACTAAACTTCCAGATCGTCCAGAAGTAAAATAACCCCAAAACATCTGTTTGAAGGTGTTTAACTTCTTTGGATAAGGTGTTCACTGATGGGTCCTCCGCGACTTTACCGACAAATCTTGGTCGAAACCTTTGCACAAGAAAATGCATTTCGTTACTAAACACAATGTTCATCCAATCATGTGCAGTCCAGAATTGATATTTCTAGGCCCATTTAAACGTTTTTTCTACTGTGCAGGTTTTAACTATTTTTCGAATGGTTTTCTTGCAAATCTCTCAGCTTCAATAATCCTTCATTGAACTGTCGATGAACCCACGCTCACATTATATATATATATATATATATATATTATATATATATAATATATATATATATATATAGGTTATAATTCTTTCTGAAGATCTCTACTTGTTTCCCTAAGGATGCATTTTACTATTTTGTACAAGCAATTTATCTGGTGTGTCTTGCATTTGCATCCACATTTTGTCTTCCATTCTGGAGACTTTGTCCCAAAACACTTTTGCTTTTGATAATGCTAGAAAACAATTGATTTTCCACAGCTCCAACTATTGCAGCAACACCCCTCAGTCACAGCGTAAGTGAATATTAACGTCGCATTGTTCAGCTACACGAGGGCGTTCGGTGACGGGCTACGTAGTTTTTGAACCTTGTTCAAGTGACGTGAGACGACAACGGAGCTCACCCTCTCCTAACTACCCCACCACACCAGTGGGAGGCCATTTGAGCTCTCGACAGATTCAATGTAGATCCCCTCCCCTAAACAGGTCTTTAGTGGTACTGTGTGGGCTCGAAACTCGTCACAAGACCAGCCATTATCCGATGCCTTGACAACTGAGCTACCGCGGCCTCACAGTCATAGAAGTATGCTAACTAAGTAACAATTCTAGTCCTTTTCTTTGAATGATATCCATTTTTTTAATGCTCGTTAGAATGGGACAATTCGTACAAGCGACCACTTTTAAAGTAACTGATGCACAACTGAAACGACAAATTTTCGACATGCCATGATCACATAATCAAACTGGTTTAGACTAATCAAGATGAGTCATCGTTTCAAGAAAAATCCAACTGAAACTGGTTTAAGACAGAAAATCCCGAGAAATACCAACTTTTTTAAAAAAATACGTTTGTTCCAATTAATTTGGACAGTACTATTTATGTAGATATAATTTAAATTTTAATCCATTGCATTTACAGTTTTAACTATTTTTGTGTAAGAAAAACAACAAAGGAGAAGATTGTATTTCGAATTCTTTGGGAGAGTATTAAATTTTTTGCTCCAAGTTAACGAAATATACATCCTTTTAATGGGTTAAAACATTTTTCTTGAGAGTGTCATTTCCTAATGCGAATCTTATCTAGAAAAAAATGCCAAATACATGGCTTAGAGTATCGTCTACGTACACAAGCAGCGAGTGAATTAGTTACGTTGCATTATTCAGCTACTCGAAGGCTTTTGTCGAAGTACCTCTTAATTTTGAATCATGAGCAAGTGACGTGGGCATCACCTGAGCTGGTACACCCTCTCCTAATCTCTACACCACACCAACGGGAGGACGTTGGAGCCTCTAAAGAGTTTTCGCGCATTGCCTCTTACACACAGCGGGTGTTCAGCGGTATTAGGCTCGAGAGCTCATGACACATCGGCCACGAGTCCATTATCACGGACTACTAGGCTACATCATCCAATATGAACAAAGTCACATACTTTAATCTGAATACAATGTCTGTATTATATTACATAACAAATAGTTAAGGATAGTAAATTTAATAAATAATTCATAGAAACTATCGAGAGTTATAAATTTTAAGATATATTAAAGTATACATTAAATTAAGACTTAAATGGGTTAACAATTCAGCTATATTTTAAGAAAATTTAATTAAATGTGTGTGCGCATCTGACATTTTTTAGTATTTAATGACATAGTAAAAATAAAATATTTGTACCAATTAATCTAAAAATTATGCGCAAAGCTAATATCGAAAAAAGCATTGGGAGTAGAACCTGCTTTGTGTGAACATTTATTTCAATGGTTTTACTTTTTTGTGCGATCTTTTTTTTTTTTTTTATAAGGCATATAAATTTCAACTGCTTTGGTACCACTGCAATTATGTTATCAATGTACAGATATACACTACAAGACATTCTGTCCATCTGTTACAATAATTCCCCTCCCCCAATGCATGTTCAATTGTTTTCCTCAACACGCTAGCGGCATGTGCTTGATTGAAGACGAAATTGTCAATGATAGTGACATCAATAAATAAATTTCTAAAGTATTAAGACGGACAAGAAAAGAATTCTTTATAAGTGGATAAAATATACGTAGAGATCCAGCTTCTTAACAAATTGGAAGAGCATTTTTCTTAAAAAGGATACCGATTCTGAAAGGAATTATAAGTTTAAAAACAACTTTGGTAGTGCATATCTGGTTATAGACGTTTACATGAAACTAACCTTCCAACCGTTTCGCAATTTTCATTTTAAGTTTGCCAGAAAATGAATGAAATTAAATTGAATCTTCAACTGACGAAAGCAAATTGAACGAATTCATCACGGTAAAAGCATGATTTGTCTAAAAAAGACATAACAGCGAGTTATGTGCCTTTTGAAAATTTATGCTTTCTTACAAAGGGAAATTAAATGTTTCCAAGGGCAATTTATTTTACTTTGGGAGCACTGTCAGAAACGTCGTAAATATTTGATGCAAGTTCTAAGCGTGACTTTTTATGTGATACCACTCCAACGCATAAATATTAGTGGTATGTCGACAAAGCTGTGATATGCAAGTATTTGTAAATTCACATATTTTGGTGAGGTTTTATGCGGTGTCTATCCACCGCAGAGAAACTAGTTTTATTTAAAAATTGGATTTACAGGAAACGGCACTCAGTAGCATTAAAAATTCCTATACTAAACTTTTATTATGTCTTAATGAAATCTTAAAGCTATCGAATTAATGGATACTGAAAACGTAACACCAAAATTGAGTAGTCAGCAAATTTAAGCAACTCTCAGTGTAGGCACTTCTCTTCAATTTAATACCAACGGTGTGCTTTGCGTTTTTCCCTTAACACGTTGAGCGGAATATTTAAAGAAAGCACTTGAAGCTATCTCTGCCTGTGAAATACTTCGAAATGTTTTCTCCTTGTCTCGAGGACACGAAATGAAAACTAGAGCAGAACCGAAAAAGAAAATATTGGCTTACTTCAGTTTGACAAATCTTCAATTATTTTGTTACTGTAATCAGCTCCTCAATATTTTCTAAATTAGCGTCAACCATATATTTATCATAATTACATGTACATTGCTCTCGATTTCCTGCTTTGATGTACAATATATAAAACATATTTTAGTTTTCCTTGTAGAAGAATAAAATTACCATCTGCTCTTGTATAAGAGTGCAGAGGTGCTTTGATAACTCCAGCTACACAAGCTATTAAGTTGAAAGGGCATTTCAAAATTGAAATTTATTCTTAGAGTCAGCAAAAATAATCTCAATAAACCTGCACGTTAGAAGATGTATTAGAGGTAATTTTCATGTTAAATTAACATTTTTTACATAATTATTGCAAAGCCAAATGTACTATGTGAGCATCAAGTGACGAGGAAACCCATACCGGTTGATTTAAAGTTAGTGCAGTTTTTCTCAAACTGTGGGGCGCGCCCCCGGGGTGCGGTTACCCTGCGAGGAGGGGCGCGAGCATATTGAAAACAAAAGGATTAAATAATTTTTTGGAAAGTAAAAAACAAAATGCTTTCTGACATAATAAAAAAATACACATTTACACTGATAATTTATTTTTCATCTGGTAATCAAAAATAAAAAGATTCCACTTCAAACGCTCATTAGCTATCTTTTATAATATAACCAAAATAAAAATATGTATTTTGTTTTTTGCTGTAATCCAGGATGTGAGAATTTTTATTGCGTCTCCTTTAAAGGAATATATTACTTTAGCTGACCTTCGAACTTACTGGTATGGTTATCTCCGTCGTTTAGGGTAAATAATATATTTCAGTTTCGCCTTTTACCATGTGAAAGAGTTTTTATGATATATGGATAAGCATATTGAGCACTTTGTAGAATTATTTGGCCAAGATTTATTTGAGTAATTTGAAACAAATACATAATGAAAATGTTTTACATAATTATTGATTAGAACACATGCTACACTCCCCATGTATAATTTTGTGGTTTTGATTGCAGTTTTTGTGCGACTTATGGTTTATAAATGTAAATGAGCAGAATATTAAAATGGGCATCTGTGATTTCTATTGAAAGAAGTTGAAACTGATCAAGCTACTGAAGAACCTACTGAAATAATGCGAAAGTAAATATCAGAAACGCGTTAGACATGAAACGTTTGAGTTGATTTGAAATTTTTAAATGCTGCCTAAAGATATCTATGAAGAAAACTATGAAGCCATAATGTAGCACTTCAACTCTGTCAAAAAGACACAAGGAAGAAAATTTCAAAATGCTATTTTGTAGATCATCAAACTACAGAAAACTACAAAAAAGTGAACAAAATATGGCAGTTTTGCTGTGAAAAAACGTTTGTGTTAGCGAAAAAAGTGTCTAATTTTACGTTCTTTATTAAGAACACGCACATTTGGAACATTTTCCTTAGTTTTATTGGATTTGTTCTCAATTTTTCAAAGAAAAATTGAAAACTTATGAGTAGGTATAAGTATAATTTCTCTTAATTAAATTATTCACTGAATTGTGATTTTTATCATGTATAAAAATAATTATAGAATTATAGTTTTAAAAAAACAAAAAACGCGCTTTTATAGTGAATCGAACTAAAAATATAAAAATATATATAAATATATATTACTTAAAGTAAGATAAGCAAAATTTAATACTTATATTATATGCATGGTTTATAATTCTGGTCGTATTGTAGCTTTAGCGCACAAAGTGCATTATTGCATTCAATACATTACTATTTTTAAGGGGGCACGATAAAATTATGATTGAAAATTGGATCGCCAGTAGTTACAGTTTGAGAACCACTGATTTAGTGTGATCAATTTTAAATGCAAATAACTATTAATGGTAAACATCTCACGCTTTACTGGACAGTTATATTTTAAAAATGAAACATTTAAATTTTCAATCCAACTATTACTGGTGGGAATCAATTATATCTCCATAATTAGATCCAAACCGAAACGAACTTGTACGTCGTTTAAAGGATGTATTCTCGAATTATGTTATAAATAAATCATTTAAAAATCAGAAGAGAGATTTTGCTAATGGAATACGATAAACTTCGAAAAGAAATAAAATGGCTGGCAAACAATAGCTGCAATAAAGAAAATGTGGATTAAATTCCTTTAGGTAAAAGGAAATAGCTGAAAAAAACTTATAGCTGTAGAAAATCTGCCTTAAAAACTTCAAAAAAACTATAGGCATTGCATTCGACAAGTTTTCGTCAAAGAAAGAAAATTGTCTATAAAAGAGTAAATAAACCAGTCGGTCTTCAACTGTCTGTTGAGACCGAAGAAAACGAAGAAATCTGTGGAGGTCTCTGCATTTAATAATAAGGAAAGGTAGATACAAAACAGATAATTTCAGATGAAGCACTGTTTCATCTGTCATTCTTAACTAGCAAAAAAATTCAATATAATTTACGCAAAAAACGTCGAAGAGACGCAGATGTTTTGTAAAATGCAAGTTGCATGTCAGGTGTTATGGTATGGATGGGAATGTCATCTCAAGGTTTAATAAAATGATTTTTGTTGAACCAAGGCAAAATTGATGCTAAATACTATCAGAATGATTTTAAACACTTGATCAAAAATGTAAACGTCTTTTATACTAAAAGGAATTTTGTTTTGCAAGAAGTTCTGCAATAAGTCATACTGCAAAAACCACTATAAATGGCTTGAAGATTAAAAAAATTCGGCCTCCTTAGAAAGAACTAACACCATCTCCTGACTGTATTCATTGCGGTAATTTTTTTATGGGGATACTAAAAACACAATTAAACAGCCATAAATAACCCTCCAAGAGATTATAAAAAAATGCAAACAAAGAGGAAGTTGAAAAATACACCAAAAAGGATCAAAAAGCATTTTTGGATTAGCGCAATTGTTTACGCAAAACGTATTATACCAAAGGAAATCACATTAAAAATTTCATGTAAATAACTTAATTCGAGAAGAAATTATGCTTTTAAATTGGTCACACTATTTTTTTTGAATCAACCGGTAATCACCATAAGAATGAACCTAAATGTCAGATGCGAATTTGACAATGGATAAAGACGTCAATGCTCACCAGTCGTATTGTACATGCTGCTTAGTTGTATTAATTCGCAAAAAAGAAAAACTATCAAATTTTGATTAAAATCTTTCAAATTTTTATTTGTTCAAATTATGTTTTGGGTACAAAAAGGAATATATGCAACATAAAAAAATCCTTTTGCAACTGTACGGAAAACCATCATTTTCGGAGAAACGAAAACCGGAATATAGTGTATATTTTTTCATTGAAGTAAAACGAAAACCCAACGAACAAATTACGATTCGAAGCCCTGAATCACACCATTGCCAACGGAAAATGTTCTGGCAGACATACGCTTCTACAAAAGCATGGTTTTGAACTCTAGAGGGCATATTGTTATATCAGTTAATACCCACCTAGAACATATGGAGAGAACCAGCTTCAGATAAACGCGCTACAACAAGAAAATGCGCCGTTTGTGGTGTGGCGTAACATCAGCCTTGCGAGAATCTATGAATCTACAGATACTCATCCATTACCATTAATCAGCAGTATAAATCCCGTCCCCATATATCATTAAAAGCGCTTTTCAAGATGTATATAATCATGTCTGAACGTAATAAGCTTTCTCTTTCCTACTCTTGCACCACAGTTTTCAATCCAGATGAACTGTAGCACATGCTTGACTTGGAAAGTCATCGCTCAGAA
>BMAU01016165.1:0-56286 GCA_019973935.1 Trichonephila clavipes
ATGGTACGGAAAAAGAAACGCGCTTATAATCCCCGAAAGAACATCGCTCTTACCGCCAAAGAAATAGAATCATCCTCTTCTCCTAACAAAGATTTCAGAAAGTCATACTTCAAAAATGGAAACAATGAATGAAAACCAAATTAAGCAAGAAGATAATTTAGATGCTGATGAAGAAAAATTACAACAACCTATAATCATTATTAAAAATGATATTCGATTTGAAGATCTACAGACTTTTACAAAAATATAACCTGGAAATACCCATTCAAACATTCATTAGAAATTTTGAAAGTACGTGCGATTCCTTCAATATACCAGAGGAAACAGAAAATCCTATTCATAATCAAGTTAGTAGATGGAGCTGTGAAGACTTACATCCAATCACAATCTATCCCTAAAAGTTTTTACGAACTGAAAAATAATTTAATACGTGAATTCGAACATAAGTCAATCCAGCGGAGATTCATCTTCAATTATCTAAAACAGAAAAAACCTCAAAAGAGACCACATAGAATATTTCTACAGAGTAAAAGAAATCGCATCCCGGATAAACATGGAAGAAGAAGCAGAAAATATTACATCATAAGAGGATTAAAGAAAATAGAGCCATAGAAATACAGTTACAAAGCTGCAGCAACAGAGAGGAACTGAAGGAAAAAATGAAACACTTAGATATCCAAGAAAATCAAAATCAAGTAAGAATGAAGTTATATACCAAAAGTATCCTATGACAAGAATACCTTATCATACGAATCAATTTGTCCATAGACAACAATATGGAGGATGGAATTGGAGAAATGACCAATCTCAACATCCGGATACCATAACCAATACAAGATATAAGGTATACTCTCCTCAGTTTCCATCACCTTATCATCACCACTTCCTTTTTCACTTCAGCGGCCGACCCTATATCCGAGAAACCAACGATTTCCCACAACGACCACCAGTTTTGCGACCCAATGCTCCAACTTTCTACCCCCGTCAAAGAACACAAAACAATAATACGGTATTCCAACCTCATCAAACATGAGAACATGATCATCCAGGGAAGAATCAACTTCAAACAAGTTGATGTCCTCTGAATACAGGATCAAGAGTGTCAATATTATTCAAAAAATATAATGTCACAAATCAAGGGATACCACAATGTAGAGTATATAAAAACAAAAATTGCCACCATCAATGGAGAAATTGAGGTGAATGAGGCATTACTTTACAATTGAAATAGGGGAAATTATTGAAAATATTAAATTCCTCATAGTAAATGTAGAACTGAAATATTTAATAATTTCTAATAAAACTATGAGTATTTTGAATTAAATATTAATTTTAGTGATTATAAATTTTTTTTTCAAAGAGGAAAACAAATTTTAAAAAAATTATGAATCTAAGAAAATATTAAATTAAAATTATCAAAGTGTAAATTTGGCAAAGATACAATTGATTTCTTAGGATATGAAATAAAACAAGGGTCATACACTCCAAATAATACAAATGTCGAAATAATTAAAAATTTTTACCCCCTAGAAATGTAAAGGATTTACAAAGATTTCTTGGTAGTATTAATGTCTATTATAAATTCATTCCTCAATATGCAAAATTAAGAATGCCCTTAAATAATCTTCTTAAAAATAATCAAAATTGGAATTGGACCCCAGAATGTCAACAATCTTTTCAAAAATTTAAAGACAGCTTAATTTCAAAGCCCATTTTAGCTATATTCAATCCAAATTATCACTGTCATCTTTATGTAAATACATCGAAAACTACAATCTCATATATCCTCAAACAACAAAAACCCAATGGAAATCAACATCCGATTGCATTCGAGACGACTGAGAAATTAAATTATGAAATTAATTATACAATAACTGAATTAGAATGCTTAGCTATAATTGATAGTTTAGATAAATTCCATTGCTATCTTCATGGATCTCATTTCACAGTTCATACCGATCATAATGCATTAGCTTGGCTTAAAAATTTCAAACATCCCACTGGTAGTCTTTTAAGATGGTCTTTATACTTTCTATGTATGATTTTGATATAAAATATAAGAAAGGTAGCACTAATGTTGAAGCTGATATGTTAACAAGAACTCCTATTGTTTATCATATAATTAATACACCCCCAGAACCATTATTAGATATCAATGAATTAAGTCATTTTCAAAATGAAGAAAATACATCAGCTCTAAATGTTTTGAGAGAGATGGTGTTTTTGTAGTTAAAAGACAAGGTTTAACTAAAATAATTGTACCCAAAGCTCTAAGAGTGAAATTAATGGAAACAACTCATAAAAATTTGGCCAAACTGGTGTAGCTATCATATTAAAATTAATATCACCACAATATTATTGGATAATTATTATTACTGATATACGAAATTATGTGAAACACTGTGAAACTTGTCAAATAAATAAGAAGTCACATCAAGAGAAAATACGGACTGATGCAATCACTTCCGCTTTGTGAAAAACCCTTTGAACTTTTATCGATAGATAGTGCAGGTGGTTTAAATTATTACAACTCTGTTAAAAAATATTTGCACATTATTATTGAACATGCAACTAGGTACATTTGGACTTTCCCATAAAAAAATGCAACAACAGATACTTGTAAAAATTGTTTTAACAAATCCTTCAGAATCATATACCGGAAAAAAATTTTGTCATAGAAATACTGCGTTCACCTCTTCAAAATTTAAGCATTTTTTAAAACATAATAATGTCACTCAATTATTAACTACTTCTCACAGACCACAAACAAATGGAAAGGTTGAACGTGTAAAATCAAACCATCATTACCCGCTTAAAATGTGGAATTAGTAATAGTTCAAATAAAGTCCCATGGACAAAAATTCTAGAAAAAGTAACCAATCAGTATAATAACTCCACATACAATAACAGGTTTCCCTCAACCTACTTAATGTATGGTAATTTACCTTTCGAAATTTCGCTAAAAGATAATAAGATACATCCTCCCTTAGAAGAAGCAAGAACATTAGCCAAAGAAAGAACAGAACAATATTATAAAATAAATAAGATTAGATATGATAAAAAAATTTCAGGGAAGCTGATTTCAAGGTTTGTGACTTAGTAATGTATGAGGAATTTTAATACCCCCATTACAAGGAAATTAAGTCCCCCTTATTCAGGCCCCTTATACCGTTTTAAGAAAATGTTCTGATGTATTATTTGAAATTGATAGACCCAATGCCCTTAATAAAACTGACACTGAATTGGTTTATTCAGTTCGTTTAGAGACATTTCATCCATCTGAAAATTTTCAGTTAAATTACATTCAACAAAATACCCATAATAATGAGAAGAAGATAATAACTAAAAGAAACATCTTACGTAATATAGAAATAATTGAGTTCTGCTTATCAAGACTTTTCGGCGAAAAGAATAAAATATGATATGTGATATGGTATTTAATTTTTTATAATATATATATGTATATATATATATATATATATATATATATATATATATATATATATATATATATATATATATATATATATATAGTTGTGTTATAAATGAGATATTTTCTTTATATTTTAATTGAGAAAACAAAGTATATAGGTTTAGTCATACAAAATTTTGAGAAATTTTAATATACTTCTCATAATTTTATCTTAAGATGTCGAATGAGTTAAGAGTTATGATAGAAATTGTTGTTTTAAAGTGAAAGATATAAATTAAGTTTTTAGAAAAAATGACTACTGGAGAGAACTAATACTAGAGATATTGATTTTTATAAGAAACAAAAGTAAAGTCAAGTTGTATTCTTTTTTCTCCATTGAATTCAATTGTTTTGTTAATTATTTTATTCAGCAGTAGTCTTATTGCATGTCATTTAATTTTTTTTTTTATTTTGAAATTGTGTGTTTTGATATACCGGCCATATATCAGGATTCACTATTTCTCGAAATTTTCCCCTTATCTAAAATTAAAATTAATTTAATAACTTTGAAAGCTTATTTTTGGATATTTCACAATGTATAAGCGAGAATACAATCATTATAATTTTGTATATGTCTCGAAACATTAAGAGGAGCCTCTTGTTTAGTTTGATATGTACACCTCTCATTGTTTCTTATCAGCATCCCTGAACATCTGTGAGTTGATGACGCAGATTTCTCAGAGAGATGTGTTCAAAATTAAGTAAGGTGATACAGTTTTATTAGTGAATGTGTGATGCAAGAGGAAGTCAAGAATTTTTGTCTATGAAACGTATTTTTAGAAGGTTACGGAAAGATTCAAAATATTGCATGCGAGATTAAGTTACAGTGAATATTGTGAAAAATTTTCAGAAATACTAAAAAGTTATTATTGAAGTGAGTCCACTTTTCCGACTCAAAATAAAAAAAAAAAGAGCTCTTATATTCTTATATTCTTATAATTTTTATATTTTATAACGCATATGAAATAAAACATTTTTGTGCATAGAAGTTCTGTGTTATTACCCGTTTTCATATTATTAATAATTTCATTTATTAGTGTCTATATTTTTTTTTATCTTTTCAAAAAATGTATTTCATATATGCAAAATGTGTGTAACAATATAAGGTATTACTACGATGGCGCCAGAGTAGATTTTTATACAAAATTATTATTTTAACATTTGTATGATTTCATGTATTTCTATATTTACTATCTTATTGTTTGATATATTATTTTCCAACATAATTTTTTTTGAAAATATTTACCAGCTATAATACGAATCTATTATTATGAAGGAATAGGAGGAAACGCGAGCTCTTATTCTAGATGTCGAATATAATTGAACAAGCTAATCTTCATTTATATGTATGGAAATTCATTTTTATCAATTAATATGTTGGAAGTGTCCTTACTGTGTTTGTTGTTATATTTTCGTTTATTGTATTGCTTTTTGATTTTAGTATTACTATTGAAATTTTTCTACTGTGTTTAATATGTCTTTCTAAACAATGTTATGTATTGTTTTGTGTTTATTGAAAATTGATTAAGTTTGTAGAGAGAGAAAAAATACCACTCCTTGACTCCCTTTAAAATTGGGGGCAAATGTAAGGATAATTATAAATTAGATTAAAAATTAAATTCCCTATCTAGTACTTGTAATCTCTTTCGTGTGTTTCACGTTTGCTCCAGATTATGCTGTAAATAAAATTGTTCTTTAAACTCAATTGGGATTCAACAGGGAACCTAACATCGTCCGTTGATTCCCTAAACATTTCACATGTTCTCGACTCTTTCACAAACGGGCTCTCTTTTGCACACTAGATAATGACTCGTAAATAGCTGAACGCCTGGCATACAAGAGTCGCTCAGTGTCTTCTGTAAACTATTCAAATGAACATCGTCATTCCCGAGATTGTAGAAAGGTAAAAAGAAAATTATTTGCTTCAAATGGACTACATTTTGGCAGCTAAGCCTTTGCAGACACGGGAAGTCCCCAAGTGTGACAGCCATTTCATTGGTGGCACCATCTAGAAGGATCTCGCATTACGTAATTTTTGACGCTTGAATTTATTCAAGCTCTCGCTGGATGCTAAATATTGCTTCGATTTAATTTTGCCAAGAGTATCAGAACCAAAATGTTACTCAAGGGATCTTTTACATGCATCATAATCAAATGACATGCGTGCCTTCGATTTTCGCATCCAGAAAATCTATCGACTCCAGCCGGGATCGAACCCACAACCTTTGGCTTACGAGGCGGGCACACTACCTCTTAGCCACCCAGCAAACTGAAGATAATTGAATAACAAACATCGTTCAGTTACATAGTACAGTTACAGATAGCTAATATTTCGAATGGTTTAATCTCATTTGGAAATTATGTAACATGCAACAAGTGGCCGCTGTAGCTCAGTGATAAAGATCCGTGTCGTGAGTTCGAGCCTAGTTCCGCTGAAAACCCGCCATGTAGGGGGCGATGCGCATTAAATCTGTCGAGCCACAAACGTCATCCCGTTGGTGAGGTGTGGAAGAATTAGAAGAGGGGGTGCAAGCTCAGGTGTCATTTTCTTCACTTGACCTTGATTCAAAACCTCGCAGTCCGTTGCCAAAAGCCCTCGAGTAGCTGTATAGAGCAGTGCTTCTCAAACTTTCAATACTGGGGTCCCCCTTTTCGATTACAATTTTTATCGCGCCCCCCTTATACATTAATAATGTACTGAATGCAATAATAATGCACTTTGACGCTAAAGCAATAATAGGCGATCTTAATTATAAACCATACAAATTAGTAACATAAGTATTAAAATTTTGTATACTACTTTTAAGCAAAAAATAAATAAATAAATAAAATAATAGGATAATTATTTTGTTATTTTTCCTTTCTCTAATTTTTAAATTGAACATATTGCTGCAAAATGCGGTGGCTGCTTAGAAGAAAAAATATAGATATCTGCGCTAAATATAGAAAAAGAACTCAGAGGGTGAATTTCTAATCATAAGCATTTTCCTTATAAAAAACTTTGCTTTGCAAAACAAGCCCATGGAAGTCGTTAATACTTATTAAACTTGTTCTTAATTTAGTACTAATTAATTAGTTATAAAATACTCTGTGCAGCACTGATACATTAAAAGTATACCGGCTGAAGTGCCCGCTCTTTGTCCGAGTTCATTTATTAGAAAATAAAACATTGATATAATAGCTGAATTGTAAGGAGTGCAAAGCTAAATGCTCGGCAATGTTTACAAAAATGTAAAATGATTTTTTTAAATGGTTGCTCAAATTATAATTAGTTTTAAGCGAATGGTAATTTTAAGCCTCACAGAATTAGCATTTATATTTGATGTTAAATAATGAACAATAATATAAAATTTCGATGAAGAATAACTGTATTATTTTTAATATTTAAAGCGAAAAGACTTCAACATGTTTTAACCCGGGAGCAGGCGCGCACTCGATACGGTCGAGCAGGGTTATTGAGTCACCCAAATCTCTTTTTTTATAATTATTTTATTGTGCACGAAACAAATCGTGATTCCAGTGAATAATTTAATTAAGAGAAAGTTTCCTTACCTACTTTCAAGGACTTTTAAATTTTTCTTTGGTAACAATTAAGCAGTTTTACCAGAATTAACAATTTCGTAATCTGTGCGTCCCACGCGACCACTTCTGGGTAAAAAGTGTATTCATTATGATTATATGAAATTGTGTAAAACGTTTTTCGCGTTATGCTTTATATGTATAGAATACTCGTAAAAATATGTCTTGGCCAAGTAATTCTTCAAAGTGTGCTCTTCGTGGTTTTCCAAATATCATAAAACTCTTTTGCATGGAACAGAGAAACATTACAGAGAAATACATTACTTACAACTTCCCTAAATAAGAAACAAACACATAAGAGAGGGGTCATAACTAACTATACCAATAACTTAGAAGGTTAAACAGATTACTGCTACAATGTGCAGTATTTCAAAAAAAAATGACAGTGATGAATTTTTTTGTTCCTAAATTTTTTCGATTCTGCGTCTGGGATCTGTTTTTCTCTGAAAGAGTTGTATGTTAGGTTTAAACAGAAAGCGTAGTAAAAAAATCTCTCATCATGGGATTACAGCAAATCAAATGAAAGTTTTTTTTATTTGGTTATAGGATCAAAGATAAATAATTAAGTATTGAAGAAATTTTTATTTTTGCTGACTTAATATCGCGCGCGCCTATAAATTGTATAAGAGTAAAAGTGCATTTTTTATTATATCTGAAAGTATTTTGTGTTTTAATTAATTCCAGTATAAATTAATTATTTTTAAATCTTTTATTTTCGATGTGCTCGCCCCCCCCCTTTGAGAAACACTGGTATAGAGTGACGTTAATATTCACTCACTCACTTTGCCTGCATTTTGAGACCTTCTCAAAGCGTCCCTGTTTTTTGTCTCTTCCCAGAATACTCTGTATTTTGTCTTACCCGGATTACGCCCTGTGGGCGCTAGCTCTTCAAAGAAGATTCACTCTCGAAACGGTTGATCTTCAGCGTCGAAATCTTTGAAGTCGAATTGCTAGCGATTGACCAAGTGCTACAATTTTTAAATCAAAGTTTATAGGATCAGAAATGAAGGTACACTTGATTATTTATTTACATTCGATATCTGACGAGAGTGTACCGGTAGCCTCGTGAGATACATACATTTTAGTTTCAGGAGTAGCTATGTTGAGCGAAGTTAATATTTTCTCACTCACTCACGCAACATTTACGACTCTAGTCAGTTGTTGGTTATTGTACACTTTCTAACATTTAAATGATACCTACTTTCAAAAACAAATCAATTTATCTTCTCTCAACCATATTCAATTTTACAACAATTGAAATATTCACGAAATGATCAGTTACAAAAAAAAACACTAGATTTTCTGATACACATTCACATCACTTTTCTTGCAATCAGGCTCACTTTTCTGTTTCATTTAACACTTCCATTTTTAAAGCTTCCCAATTATTCTGAACATTTGCATTTATCAGTTTAATACTTAGAAGTATTAAACTGTATTATTAGTATTAACATTTTTGCTTATGCAATCGAACTGATTGCATGGTTATCTGTTGAACTTAACGAATTTATATCAAATTACAATTACTGCTGATTTAAACGTCAGATTGATAATTATCAATTATAACTTATTAGAGTTATTAACAACGTATTTTGAAACACCCTGATGCAGTAGCGCACACAGAAATTTTTCAGGAGGGGGAGGGGTCCGGGATCTAAAGTTCACCATTCTTGTATCATGCTCCTTTTGATTTTGTCGATTTTCGGGAACAAAACACAGTAAAAAACTAATTATTGAATAAATAATTAGCATTAATTAATAAAATTAATCATTAATAACAAATACTTAATTAAATTTTACGTGCTATATACTTAGAATTATAATCAATTGGAAAAAAATCAAGGGCTTTGGGGGAGCCGGACCCCCCTGTGTGCGCCACTGCCCTGATGGGTATTGATGATGAACATTACTGAATACGAGAGAAACAAAGAGGTATTAGTGCTTGAAGTCATAGTTTGAGAAAAGCGCAGAAAAGTGTTTTACTCTTTTGGTTGCGCATGCTCTGTAAATATTGGGCATTACAAGCTGTACCATGCCAAACTAATCTACTGATATGATTCGGCATGCCACACACTAGGATATTTTTGAAACAATTCGATATTTCCACGATAATGCCTGCAGAGTTAGGGAATAGAGATTTTTTTATAATTTAGAGTTTTATTATATATTAATTTTGCATCATTTAAAGATATTTATTAACATAAAAATAAACAGCATAAAATATAACTATTTCTTCAACAAAAATAGAATTAAAATTGTACATATATTATGTATTTTTAAACATATTTATTAAAACAAAAAAATAGCATAAAATATAAGTATTTCCCTTCTTCATAGTTAAATAAAAAATAAATATAAATTTTAATGTAATTCATAAAATCAGGGGTATAATTTGTGATTTTCAATTTGACACCATTCTCAGCATTCATCTTTTAAACCAGGGGGTTCCAATCCAAATGACCTTCTGGGCCACTTCAGAAAAACATTATAATCTCGCGGGCCGCACATAAAAATATGTACGTTTATATCAAATTTGGAAACAAAAAAACATTTATTGGAGCGAAAATTTAAAACAAAATCACTATTAGTATTGTTTTCATGTATACAAACATAGATAGTATAGTAATGTTTATAAAATATAATAATGTAATGATCAAGTAATGTTTAAAATATAACAGTGTGTGTTGCCATTTTCTAAAATTACGGTGTTCCGTTTGAATTGATCTTTCGTTACTCATTGTTGAAATTTGATACTGCTGTCATTCGCAATGGATTAAGTATACGTTGCCCTTTATCTTAACCATCCTGAACATTTTTTTAAACTTTACAAAACATCTCTGGCTGCCTCTTGCTTTTTGGGCACTCCAAACAGAAAAGGAGGAGGAGATATGAAAGTCGCACACACAGAGCATCATGTACCATCCATAGTAAAGGATATGCATAATGCAATTCGGAATTTATTAAAAAAAGTAATTTATTATAGTAAAACCAAACGTAACTGTTTGATAAAATATAAATCTATTTTAATCTAAAGGACGTTTCTATTATCAAAAAGGATTTATTTTAAAACAAGAACAGTTAACAGGCAAATATATGCTAGAATTATATTTATAAATTTCCCCTTAAATAAATTTCAAAATGAAAAAACTTTAAGAACCTGATATTTAAAAATTTTTTTAAAAGAGTCGGTGGGCCGCAACTTACGTACTGGCGGGCCACATGCGGCCAGCGTGTTGGGCATCCCTGTGTTAAACAATTTCTTTGCGGACTCGAAATATTTTTCAAATGAGGAAAGAGTTTTCACTTAGATTTGTAGAACCAAAGGCGAAAAGCAGAGTAGATGCACAATTTTCTCTTTTCAAACTGTCAAATCTCTCCAACAATGAAATTCAGGAATTTACAAGATTGCCGTAAATTTATCTTTAGAGTTATCTTTCAGATTTTTTTGTAATTCTGAAGATGTTTGTCATATAAGGTCCATTACAAATTTATCAGCTTCCACCTACTCAAAAATTGACAAATTTTTTAATTAGTGTAGAGTGCCACTGAGAATTGTACCACGTGGCACGCATGCCATAAGTTGCCGACAGTGGCACACACAAGGAAGGGGGTCCCCGGGTCCGGACTCCCCCCTCTTCCCAAAGCCATTGATTGTTTTTCGATTGATTACAATTCTATTTATATAGTACGTAAAATTTAATTAAGTATTTGTTATTAATAATTATTTTATTAATTAACGCCAATTATTTATTCAATAATTAATTTTTTACTGTTTTTTTGTTCCAAAAAATCGACAAAATACAAAGAATATGTTGGGCGGCGTATTGGAGCAGGATACGAGAATAATGGACTTTCAACCCTAGACTCCCGACCCCCTTGAAAAATACTGTGTGCGCCACTGGTTGCCGACCCCTGAGATAGATCAGACCTAGATACACTTTTAGCTCAAATGGATTATTGGAATATATCATTATATTTATTGCTACAGAAACCCAGTCGAGACAGATAAAACATCTCCTGATCTAGAATATGTGACAGGGGAAGATTTTGAATAAAGCTTCTTTGCACAAATCATGCTACTTTCATGGGATTTTTTAGATATTTCTTAGTTCTTTTTCTTTAACAACGAGCTTCTTTTTCCGCAGCTGCATCTCTTGTTTGACACAATTCAATGATTTGTTCTTTATCTCGCTGTTGAAAGATTCTTCACACGTGGAATAAACATGCACTGTTAAACTACCCAAAATAGTATTCATACTTTACTCAAGGGTTTTACACAAATATTTACTCAAGTTCAGCATGTAACCCGCCATACATGCTTTGCACACTTAAGGTATCCGACTACGTTCGGAACCGTGATTTTGCAAAAGCGTATAAATGGATAATATTTATGATATTTAGTGTCACTTAGATTAGAAAATGCATATAAAAATGTTTCAAGGATAGTATTACAATAAAAAATTATTTAAGTACAATATTTTGACAAAAAATTAACATAGAATGACCCATTTTTTCACCTTTTGTGAAGAATGCTTCTATTATAATAATACTTTGCCTGTATATAGCTCAGACCTCTGTACAGAGACTCAACTAGAATTTTTGAAATATATAACTTAGAAGTGGTTTTATCCATGTTTTACGACAACAGAGGGGAGAAATTTTAAGAAAAAAACGCCGATAATTATTTCAATTGATTGTAGCTCTGAAAATAAGGTGAATTTTTCAAAAATCATAGTTGAGCCTCTGTACAGAGGTCTGAGCTATATACAGGCAAAATATTATTATTACAGAAGCATTTTTCATAAAAGGGGAACACTTTGAAAAATGGTTATTCTAAGTTCATTTTTTGCCGAAATATTGTATTTAAATAAATTTTTTTCGGTCAAAATGTCCTTGAAACAATTTTATACATGTATTATAATCTAAGTGACACTAAATATCATGAAAATTATCCATTTATGCACTTTTTTAAAATCACGGTTCCGAACATAGTCGGATACCTTAATCTACCCTCTGAAGAATGTTTGTTACTATCGAAATCACTTTTGTTTGCATGAGAAAATTGTATGATGGATATCGGCCCTAAAATGGGCATGATTGCCCCATGATAAATACAATCACGTGTTCTTCATTGAATTCAAAACTGTCATTGAACTTGTTGTTCCACTGGTAAAATTTGAATATTTCAAATCTGCTTATTTGGAAAAGATGTTCAAATATTGGGATTCCTCAAAAAAGTTTTTCAAAATTTAAAAAATAATAATTTTATAATAATTTTACTTTTAAATTAAATGCATTTTATTTATAGCTATATTCTAAAAATAAACATTTGCATTTTTGCGACATTTGAAGGATTTTACAAAAAGAAAGTCGGCAATAACGAAACGCATAAACTGATTCGCTGGAAACACGTGATTACATTTACCATGTGACTGTGACTTAGGTGTTTATGAACATATCGACTGGAAACACGTGTTTGTAGTTATCACGTGACATGAGTTTAGTCCATTTGTTTCAATGGCATGTAATATATATCTAACACCACCTTCATTCTCAAAGGTGAAATGTTTAGATAACTACTAGTCTTTCCACACGTCATTTATCTATTCCATGCAGACATGCAAAGGCGATATAACATACACTTCTGTTATAGTTTAATCAATCATTTGTAGGTAAACATAACTTTTTCGAAGCCTGAAAGGCTAGTTTCATTTCTTTTCCCCGCCACGTTAGCAACACTCGGAGGTGTACAACCTGTTTGCCTTTGGTCTCCATTCCACCGAATTATATTAATACATTCAGCTGTCCAGATATAGACCAGTTGCGTGGGTCCTTTTACAGCTATAATTCAACAAAAAATAGGCATTTTAATGAAGGAGTAGATAATTACTTATATACAAGTAAAGAAAAATTTATTGTGTGTGTGAGATTGACGCATCCTTTTTAAGATAAATAATAATCACATCACAAGCCCAGTAATACTAACTAATGCATTTTTAAAAAAGCTAATTGTGAAGAAATACCCATTATATACCATGTTCAGTGTTTGATAAATAGAAGAAAAAAGTAAGCTGATTTTTGAAGAATTCTTTTTTTTAGATCTATATGAATACAGGAGAAAAGCGACGCACTCACTCAACCCTAAAGACTTAAAATTTGGCAAGCATATTTCTTTAGTTGAGTAGATATCCGCAGTGAACGGGTTTTGCAGAAATCGACTCCCGAAGCAGGTTTCGGGAGTGTAAAAGATAAATGTACTTCCGTTTTAGAAATTCCAAGTACTGCTCTTTTTAAATCAAGAGACGGGGGCTATCAGAAGGTTTTTGAATACATTCGAAAGTTTAATTAGGATTTAGATATCAGTAACGTAAATATATATATATATATATATATATATATATATATTATATATATATATATATATATATATATATGGTCATACACTGCTGGACAATTGCTAAGGACGGATAACACTATCATCCATAGCAACCACAAAATGAAAGGAAGCAAAATGTGGAAAATTAGAATAAGTGCGGGATATTAGTAAGAAGAAGTATGAGTATGCAAATTTTTTTTCCACGTCTGTTCATCACGTGATAGTGTTCATAAGATCTTTAAAGGTTTTGACGCGTGTGGACAGTTGTTGTTTCAAGTCAAAGTTTTACAGGAAAGATTTAATAGACGAACTTAAAATTTTTGGCATGTCTTCCCGACATCACATAGATGATTTTATGCGTGGCCGAATTATTGGAAAGATCGAAGAAGGGCGAAAAATAACAGATGTTTCCAGGGAGTTCGACATCGCTCACAGCGTTGTTTCACGGCTGTGGAAGTCATTTAAAACTACTGGAATGTGTAGTAGACGGCACGGGGGAGGTCGTGTTAGAAGTACGACGCCTGCAGAAGACAAATATATCGTCCTATCAGCAAAAAGGAACAGGCGCACCACAGCTCAGCAGGTGGAAAATCAGTTTCTTGCTGCCTCAGGAAAGCAGATCTCCCGAAAAACTGTTGCCAGACGTTTGAGGGGAGGAGGACTATACGCACGCAGACCTGTTGTGTGTGTCCATTGACCAGACAGCACCGTACTGCCAGTTTGCAATGGTGTCGTGAGCATCACAATTGGACTGAACAGGACTGGGCATGCGTACTATTCTCAGATGAGAGTAGGTTCAGTCTGCCATCGGATTGTAGACGCCAACTGATCTGACGCGAGAGTGGTACTGCTTATCGTCCAGAAAATATCCAGGAAAAGAACCGATATCCGACATGCAGTATCATGGTGTGGGCCGGCATCATGATCAATGGCCGCACGCGCCTACATGTGGTTGCGAATGGGACTATGACGGGCCAACGATACATTGATGAAGTTCTACTTCCTCATGTTCGTCTTTTCCGTGGTGCTGTCGGTGATAAATTTGTTTTTATGGACGACAACGCAACATGTCATCGAACACTCGCTGTTCAGGATTGTCTAGGCAGCGAGGGTATTCAACGTCTCGTATTTCCAGCACGTTCTCCAGATCTAAACCCCATTGAAAATGTGTGGGATACTTTGGGGAGGCAAGTTGCTGGTCGAAACTATCCTCCGACAAACAAGAATACTCTCATCCGTGCACTCACAGAGGAATGGGATAAATTGCCTCAACAGCTGCTGGATAATGTGCAAAGTATGGTACGACGTGTGGAATGTTGCATCACACTCCACGGTGGACATATCCCGTACTGATACCTTTCTTTAAGGTGCCTGCTGACTTTTAGATGCATTGTTCCATTTCTCCGTCCGCAGATCAAATGAACATTTTTTTTTTTTCTTTCAGATGTTTCACAGCTTTTGTACTTTCCAGAACAATAAATATTCTTTATTCTAATGTCTGAACAGTGTGGCAACTATATTTTATCCTACTAGGCCTCATGTCTCGCTTAATGTTATGCTACATAGCAATTTGGGATCCGTCCTTATCAATTGTCCAGCAGTGTACAACATCCCCAGGGAAGAGGGTAGGTAATGGCTCGTTAATGTATAAAAAATACAATTAATGTTCTTTATTTTTCTTCATTTAAGCTTGCATTTGCAGAAGGTTTTTTTTTAAAAAAATGACCTATTTAAAGAAATAGACTTTAATAGAACGGAATACGGTAGCCGAAAGAAAGTTTCACGGTAGCTATTAAACAAAGTGCATGGTTAATTCGTTTTTGTAAAACTAAATGAATTTAAGCAGTCATCCCGTAGAGTTTTAGAATCACAAATAATGCCAGACCAACTACCTTTTTGATAAAATCATTGTATTTTTTTATAATGTTGTCGTGATTTAACAGTGCAGAAACGTCACGTTTTCTTTTGCCCCTCCCTCCTTTTTTGGAATAATCTATCAAGCAGTAGGATGAATGGCGCTCCCCTTTTGTGTTCTTAATGACATCCGCTAAGAAAATACAAAAAGATGCGGATTCGGGACCTGGCGAGTACAGCTGTTCTACTGTAGAATAAAATTATAAGTGTTTTTCAATTAAGTGAAAGCTGGTCAACGAAGCTTGACCATATTTGTAAGCTTTCCATACGTTCCCTACATGAATTGTTCTTGTTTCCAACCTTAACATAACCTTTATAACATCAATATTTTCTATTTCATTTGGGGATGTTTCCTTTTAAATTAATTTTGATTTTAATCGACATCCTGAAATGGCACAGGACATGGTATACAGCAGGTCGTTCACACTTCATGGAAACGATTTTGTAATTCATTTTCTTGTAAGCATTTTGAGAGAAAACTTTGGCAACTTCGGAATAATCGTCAGCTAAGGTTTTCTTTTGATTGGAATGTAAAATAACAGATTTATATTTGAAAAATAACTAATAAAAATAATATATGGCTAGAAGGTAGCGTAATTACGCTTTTCAAGGATAAATATTCGTGTTAACAAATTAAAAAGCGGTGTAAAAATCGCGGTTATTGCATTTGAATCAAAGTCATTTATATTTAAAATTTGAAAGGGGAAAAGCGTCTAGCAGAAAATAAAAATTAAAACATGACCATGAAACTTCATCCTAAGACTGTTCGAACGCAGATAACTTTCGGAATTGTAATTAAAATTACTTATAAGAATTTAAAGTTAAAACAGGTGCTTAAACCTAAAGTTAGTTTTCTTTTTTTAAAAACATATTGCTGAAAAAAAAATTGTAGAAACCTAGCTGCTGAAAAATGGAAATTTGTGGCAACATTCGATGAGGTACGGGTATATTTAAGTGACTGTAGTAAAAGAAGATCAATTTTCTGTTGTTCAACTAACGAAATGGTTTCGACAGTGTACATCCCGTTGGTGTGGTAGTTAGGAAAGGGGGTGCCGTCGTCGTCCCTTGATAATGGTTCAAAATTACGAGGTCCCTCGCCAAAAGCCCTCGTGTAGGTAAACAGTGAGACATTAATATTCACTCACTCACTCGACAGTGCATAGTAAAGTTCCCAAAGGGATTTATGATAGTTGCAGGATTTCCTAACACCAGCAAATTAAAAATGTCTCAAGCCAAGATTAATTCACTCTACTATCAGCAGAATATTTTAGAACCAATTTTTGAATAAAAGATTCAAGCCTTCCATGGAAAGGACATAGATAAAGATAAGGTTCATATGGACAAAACTTCGACGCACACGTCTAAGCCAACTGTCACTTATTTAGCAAAGAAAGATTTAAAAACAGGAAAAGTGTACCGTATTTGATGAAATACCTGTAAAATATAACTTGACGCTTCTCAAACGAACTTTTGTGCTTTCGGTTTACTAAAACGAACCTTAGGAAAACGGTATCCAAGAATACTGAGCGAACTTTGGAAAACGTTTCGAGAGGAATGTAGTAAAATTGACATGACAGTGCAAAGAAAAAATTTACTTTAACAGAAAATTCGAGCTAGAGCTATTGTCAGGAACCATGGGTATCAGATAGAAGCAAAACGCTCCAAAAAATACGGCATTTATTGATAAAAATTAACTATGAAAATCAGTTCCATAAAGTGTGAACGACCTTCTGTATAGTTATTCATTAGTACACAACCTGTTCTATTAGCATAATTATTATTCTCACGGAATCCTCGTTTGTGCCGACTAAGACTTGAAATATTTCTACAAGTCCTTTGAAAAAATTTCTAGTTGGAAGGGGTTCATCTTAATCTATTGCATAAAACCCTCATAGACTCAAATCCAACCAGTTATGATCAAAGGATCCCATCACATATCCTTTGAGCAATTTTAACCGATTCTGTGAATTTATGCGCAGAGCTTCCCTAATTCGTTACGCTTTTAATCAGTGGCGTGCTAAAAGTTAAAAAGCTGTTGGCCTGTACGTTACTATTTTTAATCAGCTGCTCTTTATTGTTAACGCTGGGTCTTTTACAATGAAAGTAATAGCATGTGAACAGTCAAAGAAAGAGGCAGTATACTTAATGCGGAACAGCACCATATGTTTCAAGTTTCGTATCTAGCAGCCAAGTGGTCATGGTACATGTAGTTTCTATCGAGTCTTGATGTCACTAGACCTACCATGTAAAGGAGCTGTGATGTATGTTATGTCTGAAAAAGATCAAGGTTTTCACGTTTGCCGGTGTCGTCCACGTCACTTGAGACATGGTTCAAAATTACGCGGTCCGTCGCCAAAATCGGAAACTAGTCTAGAACCTATGACTTACAATTTATTATCAATCAGATTGAAAAAGTGAATAACAAATTTTATTCCAACAAAAATTACTATCACGATTATAGAAATCTTAAAGTTGTGTACATTTAAAACACAAAAATTGCAGAAGGGGGCATTACTCCCATTTGTTAGAAGGAAGTTTTCTGAAAAATAGATATGGCGGCTGAGACATATTTTTTGATGAAAATCTGGTAATATTATATGCATTTCTTGCTCTTTATTATCATGATCCAAATTCTAAGGACACGAGAAGAAACAATTTCCTTTTGAAACCTCCTTCCATTCAATACCAGTATGCACTGACTTTAATGGGAAAAAATATAAGGTAAATCGGGAAAAGTTTTGCCACATTTAAGGATTTTTCGATTAGTACATTGAAAATCGAAATGACAAGACCATGAAAAAAATACACTTTATTTTTCAATATTTAATTGGTTTTGTATACAAGTTTATTCCCTTGTTAGCATGAAAATAAATAAGAAATTTAATGTTAAAGAAATTCATTTAATTGAGGCATGTCCCCCCATATATGAGGGAAGATGCCACCAGTCATGGAGTAAGATGCAACACCACAGTAAATAAAAAAATAAGGTAAACATTACAATATTAAATATGAAGTAACAATAACTATAGAAAAAAATTTAATTCTTTCATAATTAGTTTGTTAAAAATAATAACAGTACAGTTGAATGATAGCCTACACAACATTTCACTCAGTGCAAATGATTGTCATTGCAATCTTCATGCAGCCATTTGTTGCATTCAATGCACTGAATCCAGTCACACTTGGTACCTTTTTTAACATAAAAATACCCTTTATACACAGCACAAAAATCGCTATTATTATCCTCATCAAAACTGCCACAACTAGTATCTGGAGGAATTTCTTCGCTTGAGGATGACAAACTGTCATGTCTCTTTCTTTTCGAAGGTTTCTTGTTATTTGCTTTGATATTACCCGCCTTTTCCCACATAGTTGCTCTCCTCTCTGATTAAGTGAAGACTTCTGAAGTTAATTTTCTCACGGCCGGTTGGCTTATGTTTTCTGATCAAAGGAATAAGACTGTGCTCCTGTGTTCTGTGCCGGTGGAGGCAACTGATGGTGATGGACCACTTATCATTAATTGTATTTAAGTATTATTAATTATAATAATTAATATTAATTGCATTTATATTTTATTCAATAGTATACAGTGTTACAAATTTTTAAAAAAATTAAGGTTCATTTAATTTATTTCTGAATTATAAGGAATCTTCCCCCAAATATAGGGGAGAAATGCCACACATGCTTATTTCCTTATTTGCTACAGGGTTATTTATGGCTGCCTCTACATGCATCGTACGTGTAACATAATACATAACCAACTTATACTGCTAATATCTTATTTAAAATAATGAGTACGTTTATAAACTTTAAATATGAGGAACGGAATATTATAAAAGTTGTACTCACCGCTTTAAATGTTCACGAGATCCAAAAATAATGTTGATTAAAGATTAATTCAGATAAATTCACAATTTACACAAGTGGCCCAGTATTGCTATCTATCGACACATAAAAATACTATTAACAAACTGGTGTCCTCCCCAAATTACCTTATTACCATACCAAAATAAACTGCTTGCAATTATTTCAAACTTCAAATAGATTTGTGTAAATTTTTTTTTCACACTTTAATTTTAGAGTGAACCAAAATTATAATGGTGATTTCAATGTTAACAGAAAAGGAATTTTAATAAATTTTCAGAGAGCTTGCTTTATTTATGATATAAATTTATTTATAATAAAAATATCATAATGAGGCTTATCTCTATTCCTCATATCCCCCCTCCTAATATTTAAAAGGTATTCATTCACAAAAAAAAAAAGTCAAATTCTTTATTGTGGCTTTTTGCAACAATAAAAACAATCAAGTTATCAGATAAAATCTCTGAATTTGAAAAAAAAATTTTCCCAGTTAGATCGAAGTTTCATTTTCAGTTGAAGTATTAATTTTTGTTGTTGTATCCCTTTTCTGAAAAGAAATACAAAATTTTCCCCAACGACTCTTCTACTGTATCTTAAAATTATGAAGATTTTTGAAGTAAATAAGATTGAATGAACCATTAGAAAATCATTAGAATAAATATTTTTAGGAAGATTACATGAAAGTCTAGAAACTTCATAAATAATACTGATTCTCTTTATAGCAATTATCTTTCTGCACACGAAGCTTATCAAAATTAACATAATAAAATTACAATGGAAAGTTATTGATATTTCAAAAGCATAATACCAAATTATATTTTTAACCTAACACATAAATCAGATTTAAAATAATAAAGGAAGATAATCCATAAGGCAGACAAGTCTAAGCAATAAAACATTTTATTAATATATATATATATATATTTAATACAAGCATTTCTATTTAAGAATATAACAATAGCTTTAAATATAAAAATTGGAATTGGAATGAAAGCCTTCAATGAGCAGCAGGTGCTTAAAAAAACTAATTCTATATCATTATTTAATAAAATATATATATATATATATTGCACCACTATTACATATAGGAACATGTTACAAATTCAGTAAAAAATTAATTCAGAGCAGAATGGAAAACAAACATAAAAGTGACAGATAGCTGAAAAAACATTACAGGAACATCATGGATAGAATGAAACAACAAAAGCTTATCCCTTTGAAAAATATTTCTGTACATTTATAAAAATATCAAAATACCTCAATTCTTATGTAAATATACTCCTAATATTTCTTTATTAATCACAGCTTTGTTTAAAATTCTCTGAAATTGATACTGCATTGTAAATCAATCTTGGAATCTCAGATTACATGGCACTTGTACACATATACAATATAGAGAAAGGATTACATATATTAATGAGATAAAAGTAAGTAAAAGGTGTATGACACCACAGTTTGGAATATATTACTTCAAATGAAAGATACTAGAATTTCCATGAATTATGATTAAATTATTACTTTAAACATCAAACATATACAATTTAGAATTTTTATGGAAGATGTTTTTCATTACACAAACAAAATTTTCCATTTTAAAAATTGAATATTTTTCTTTTTCTAGAAAAAAATATTTATTTTTCAAGTACTTGAAGATTAATGAAAAAAGTCATAATTCTCTTATAATTTCTGTCAGTATATTCAAAAAAGATTCTTTTAATAAAAATGTGATAAAATTTTGTGAAAAGATTAAGTAGTTTTGGTAATTTAAAACCTTTTAATTACTTTCATAGTAAAGATGTACAATACTTTTTTTTTTTTTGCATGATACATTACTCCCAGAACAGAAGTGAAAAAAAAAAAACTTTCAAAGTAATTAACATCCAAAATCACATAAAAAATGTCACTCACTGTGTCTTCTATTAGAATAAACAACTAAGCTTTTCAAAAAGTAGAATTACTGTATTTTCCTGTATATTAATCTGCAGCGGCGTATTATCCGCAAAGCCTTTTTTTTGAGTAAAAAAATAAATAAACATTGTATAATCCGCGGCAGTTTTTACGGCGAATAATCCAAAAATATAAACTGCCGATAATGAGCGTCATATAAGATAAAAAATACACAATGTAATTAAAAATAGAAGAAATTGCACAGAAAAAAAAATTATTATGAAACTTCTTTTTAAATATGTATGATAATATTTTTTACGATAATCTCAATAAAACAAAAAATTCTTTGCTACTGCCATCTATGTTTGAGTTGTTAAACAAAACATTGCATGCGGAAAAAGGTTTCTTCTTTTTTTTTTAATTTAGCAAGTTAACAGCAAAAAAAATTAAGATCGAGACCGCTTTTCCATTGTCTCTTTCTTTTAAAATCCATTTATTTATTTCTTCCTCTAATTCTGGCCTGTGAGATTTTCCACAACTATCGGCTCTTTAACGTCGATCACAATTTTCGAAGTTGGTCTTGTTTTTTTCTCCACAAACGAATATTCAATTCGTCTACGCTTTAACCTTGCAGCTTCCCGATTTCCGACCGGTAGCCTTCTCTATAACTCTTAACTTGAAGTTTGCAGTGTAACTTAACGCTTTTGCTTCAACATGATGAAAACTTTCAAAGGACGCAATAGCTCTAGTCAAGAGAAAATTGGAAGTGGCGCCAGGGACTCGTAACTGTTTTTTCCCTCCGAGGAACCGAATTTGTTTTTGAATGTAATTGGACAAAAACTAGTTATGGCTGACATACGTCATCCGAGTCATGAAAGCGCCATCTATTATTTATTTTATAAAACATAAACGGCATTTCTTTCAAAACTTTATTATTAGCTTTTCTGATGAAGAATGTTTTATCTCAAATAATCCGCGGCGGCGTATAATATGCACAGCGAAATTTGAAACTTTTTTAACACATAATCCGCGGTTTATATACAGGAAAATACGGTATATTTCACATAATAGATCCAAGTAAGAAAGATTATTTATTTCAATTCTTTCCAATTAATTTTGAATGCAGTTATGACAGGATCAGAGTCACATTTTAGTTTGATTATAAACATTTTACATACATAACAAGAACAGTACATATGACAAAATACATATAAAATTTTCTTTGGTAAAATAGAACATTAATTAGGATTATTTCAATTCAAAAAGTTAAAAAACTAATCAGTTACTAAAAATAGTACCCATTGGCATGTATGTAGTTTTAATCCAAGTTGATTCTAAAATTAATTTTAAATTCTTCTCAGTTTCCAGTTTCCAAATATTTTTACAATTAAAGGTTCTGTTTGGACGAATATCACAGGAGTGATAGATGAAAGCAGCACCATCTACGCCAAACCATATAGCATTAATATTTTTATTTAATGTGAGTTGACGAGTGAAATATGATCTTCCCCCAGTGATAACATTAACAATATTGCTTGGAACACCAGCTGATTTAAAAATCTGAAAACACACAGAGAATTTTATAAACATTTTGTGACATTTGTTAAACATTAGCCTGTGCACAAAGTTTTTGCATACAAATGGATTTTATCAACTGAGAATAGTTTTCAAGTTAAAAAGATTAAATGCATATCTAAAAGCATTTATGGAACATTTTCTTTAATTCACAAGTAATATAATGTTATTACTATTACTACTATATATATTCGAATCAAAACCACCCTTTTACCCAAGGTTAATACTACTAACAAGTAATATATAAAAAAAAAATTTAAGTCAATTCCTACTTACATCGACAAAGAAAAAATTTAGTTTAGCTACTTTTTATTAAATAGTTACAATTAATATAAATATGTATATACATATGACAGAATCACAACATTAAGTGGTAATTAATTTTATTAATTATCATTAAAGTATCGTATTGTCATTTAAAACAATCGTGTATATAAAATTTCAGTTCAACTGAATGCTTTAAAAATCGAGAGAAAAAAAAAACCTTTTCAAGTTTTGACACAAGTGACCAAAAATGATGCCAACATGGTTGTATTTGTTATTCTTTAAGTAATTAATTTTAATCAATTAATTTTTATTAATTATAATTAAATTATTGTATTGTCATCCAAAATAATCATGTATATAAAATTTCAGCTCAATTGAGCACTTTAAAGTGTATTTTATTAATGATTGAAAATTCCATCAAAATAAATAAATATATAGAGAGTGTGAGTTAATAGTAGGAATTGAAAAATCGAGTACAGCCTAGAATCGAAAGCGAAAAATTCATTGGATGAGAGAAATGGAGCATGATACTAACAACTAGAGAGATTACAGATTCTTGTATGTATTTAAAAGCTTTTAAATACAGTCAAAATCAATGAACTATTCACTTCTTATTAGTTACCATTAAAAAAAAATTTTAATTTCGTAAATAATTGGAAAATGATAAACCATTTTAAATTACTTTTTTTTCACAAAAACATGTTGAGAATTTGGGGTGTGGCTTAGATTCAAATAAATATTTTAAATTAGATTAAATACTAAATTCATCAAACACAAAAATGGTTCCTACAATTATTTTCTATTTGAATTGTCTTAATATATTCCTTTAATTTTTTTATAACTAGTATAAAAAACTTATCTTTAAATCTATCTATAAATTTTATTTATAATCTTAATCTTTCCATTTGAAATTACCATAAAATTCAGCATATAGTATGCACCTAATGTACGCATGTAATGCTCTTATGTTTTGAAGTCCTTTATTTGAGGTATTACACCAAGCTTTAGAAAAAAAAATAGTATACTTCTACACAGAATGTAATTTCTTTTTAAATAAATAATAATTCGATATCTATACAGAAGTCTAATTTTTTTCTTATACTCAACTTTTTTTTTTTATTTTTAAAGCTCTCATTTTCATAACTGATCTAAAACGCGCACCCAAAAATTTTTATCCCATTTTTTGTGTTAAAAGTGTGCATTATACGCCTGATTTTACAGTATTGTTTATTTCATTAGAGCTATATAACCAACTATTTGCAATGGACTTTGCAATATTAAATAACAGCTGGGGACTACAAGAACATTATATATACCAGGGGTGGCCAACACAAATGACCTTGCAGGCCACTTTGGAAAAACATTATAGTCCTGCAGGCTGCATATTGAAATATTTATCTTTATATTAGATTTGGAACCAGTGCAAACATTTATGGGAGTGAAAATTTAAAATGGAATGAATTATTATTGTTTATTTGTTTTTCCTCTATATAAACAAAGATAATTTTATAATAATAATGCAATGATCAAATATGCATAACTCTAGCATTAAGCAACACAAAAAAATCACAGGAATCAAGCATGATGCTGCAGGAGATGGCTGCAATGCACTACTACTCACTTTAAGTATGTATAAAACAGAAGTAACGTAACAAAATAGAGACAGTTATAGGATATATTTGTTACCAAACACTCTAAAACCAAAACTATTGCTCAAAAGAATCGTATTTTGTAAAGTTGTAATGAATCACGTGGGCCACGAAATTATTCAAAGCGGGCCACGGGTTGGCCACCCCTGATCTACAGGGTTATACAAAATGAAGTTCAACATTTTAAAATACTAATAAACTCTTTTTGAAACACACTTAATAAAATAGATTTAAAATTAAGGAAAACTAAAACTTTTTCATTTTATTGATTACTAACATTCTGTATGTGTGACTTCCTGTATAATCTTTGCATTGCCCTTTCTTATCGTTTCAGCATTCTCATTACTAACAAGTAGCCTCTCTATGTTGTTGCCTTTACAATGATAGCCTTGCTTCATCAAATTGGTGATACCACTTACAAATGCCTTTGTAAGTGATATTTTTGTAAATGATTGTTGATATCTTTTCAAAACTTTTATAAATACTGGTTGGACTAAAATTACAGATACCAATTTCACATACTGCAAGACACAAAATTCTGTTTCTAGCTGAGACAATTTTTAATTATTTGTGATAGTATTATCACAGCTTCCACAGTGCTGCCAAACAAGGAGAGCTTTAAAATTGTGTGTGTGTGTTTTTGATTTTACCTTCATTTTAAATTCATTTACATAAATGTGTGCTTAAATATTATAGCATTTTAAAAAAATCCCTTGTATTGTTTTGAATAACCCAAACTAAGTTTCAAAAATCAATACCTCATTACATAAAATCTATAAAGTCAGTTGGATTCAACACATAAAATTTTCACAAGAGAGGTTATTTAAATTAAAATTCAATAAATAATATAAGGGTTGCCCAAATGAAAAGAGGGCATATGCAATTGCATCAGAATGAGTACAATTATAGCAGAGCCACCAAACAGGGACACGAAAAACGGTAGGAAGTGTACACCGCATACAGTGTTTAATAGTGAAACCTGTTAATGGTAGAGGAAATTAAATGAAAGTAAAGTAATGCCACATAAGGATGCGTCCAGATCGAAACAATATGAGGGAGTATGGTTTCTGATTGCGGGGGTAAGTATAATGCGGACATCTATCGAAGAATATTGACAGTCTATACAAAACACTTTTTAGGTTGAACATCTGGAAACAGCTGGTGTAAAAGTTTTCAAAAAGGTCTAGCAAAGGATATTGGATCTCCGTGACAATGTCTGTCCCCACCTCTACCAGGAAACCAAGACAACTTTAATAAAATCCATTGGGAAATGTTTTAACCCCCACCTACAGTCCACATTTGTCATCCTGTTACTTCTAGGCCTTAAGGTCATTTCAGAGTGTATTATGTTTATGTTGTTGTTGTGGCTAATACCACCTGTCTGACATAGTCAGAACGAGGCCTACGAAATTCCTCGTGGCAAGGGGCTAGAAGTACGCCTGTCATTTGCCTTGAGCACCATACAGGTGACAGTACGAATTAGCTTGACGAAATTCCCCGAAGGTACGATAGATGTCGACACCACCTATCGCCACCTCCACAATTTAGACATGGAACTGAAGGGGAGGAAAATATTCTCCAGTCCCCTGCAATTGTGATTAAGCACACAAGACTTTTGGACCCACTGATTTAACTAGCATGTACTCTGTGTGTACTCGGAGGGTATTTGGTGGCATCAGGCATTGAACCCAGGCCTTCCGGTCTGGAGTCTGATGCTCTAACCACTAGGCTACCCACGGCCCTTATTACATTTATATTTGGATGATGAAGTGATGGAAGCTAAGCAAGACTCTCAAGAATCAACCACATTCTTTCTAGAGTGACGACATAGACCTGTTGACCAAACGATGAGACCTGTGTTACAACCCCCAGTGTGATTTTGGTTGATTTCCAATTGAACCATTCTTTTTATTGGACTTGTCTACTTTTCACTTGGGCAACTCTTATATAAATAATGACATTATCATTAATTCATAAAAGTAAAGAGAATGAAATCTCACCTCACACATTTTTAATGCAGGAATAGGACAGTTTTCACTAGGTATTACTACCACTGCATTACCCAAAGCAATGGCAGAAGACACTAAAGACAAAAATGACAAAAGAGGAAATTTATCAGGACTTTGAATTCCAATCACACCCAAAGGACAGCGGTCTTTCAAAACTCTTCCATAGAGAAGAGTATCCTGAAAAACACAAAATTAAAGTTAAATGCATGTATAATTTAAATTTTAGAAAATAATTAACATTAATTAAACAATTAAAATTACTTAACATTTATTTCAGATAATTCCCAATTTCACAAAAGAAATGGTTACCAATAAATGTAAATATTTATACAATCAAAAAGCAAGAAAAATATTCTCACTTAAATGAAGTTTTATTCACGCTTTTTTTATGTAATTATACAAAAAAAGGAGTAAAAATGCATGAAAATGAATTTAAATAACTTTTGAAAAGAGTCAAACACTTAGAAATTAAAACTTTGACCAAAGAATACAGAGCTTATTTTATCCAGAAAGATCAACTGGATAAAGTATAACTAACAAGGGAGGGCACAACTAAGGAAATTCATTTCAGGTCGAGACTTGGTGTAATAGTTGTACTCCTCTAGGGTGTTAATCCCTCAATGTAATTCCACTGAATGGCCAGTCCGTTCGGAGAAAATAGCATTCAAAATTCATGCTTAGCATTTATACAATTAAGTTTCAATTTCCTTCAACGATTCTGTAGCATGGTTGGGAGAGCGCTGGTTACTATGCGGGAGTTCAGGGTTCTATTCACATGATAAACTTTTGTTTTTCAATTCTTATCATTATTTTTTCAAATTAAATAAATTTATTTGTGAAAGGTTTATTAAATATTTAATGATATATGTAATTATTTTGTATTTTATAAAGTAAAAAAATTACTGTAATTATATAAATATTTATATTAAATTTTATATAAATATATTTTTATATTAATAAATAATATTTATAATGTGAAATACAATGTACTATAAATAAAATATATATAATATAAAATAATTTATAAAATATATTATTATTATTAAAGTATTTTATAATTAATACAATAAAAAATAATGTGTCTTTTTCATATATTAGTAATTTAATTATTTTATAATTTTATAAAATATTTAATAAGTCCTTTTTAAATAAATTTATTTATGTAATTTTAATAAATTTATTTAAACAATTTCAATATATATATTTAAATAATTTTAATAATAAATAAATAATAATTTTACTAATAAATAATAATTTTAAAAACAAATATTAATTTTAATAATAAATAATAATTTTAATAATAAATTACTAATAGTTTTAATAATAAATTAATAATTTTAATAATAAATTAATAATAATTCTTATTAAAAATGTTTTTTAATAATAATTTTTATTAATAATTTTAAATAATTTTAATTGATAATAATTTTAATAATAAATAATTTAAATAATAAATTAATTAAAAAAAATTTACATTATAAAATACAAAATATAATTACATAAAATATCATTTAATATTTAATAAACCTTTTATTAATAACTTTATTTAATTTGAAAAAATAGTTAAAAGAATTGAAATGAAAAGTTTATCGCATGAATAGAACCCTGACCTGAAGCACAGTAACCCGGTGCTCTCCCAACCATACTACAGAATCGTTGGAGGAGATTGAAACTTAATTCTATAAAAGCTAAGCATGAATTTCAAAAACTATTTTCTTCGAATTGACTGGCCATTCGGCGGAATTACATTGGGGTTTGAATACCCTTATAGCAGTACTATTGTTACACAAAGTCTTGACCCGAAATGAATTTCCTTAGTCCTACCCTCCCCTTGTAAGAAAATTTTCTTAGAACAGCCAAAAATTTCAGAGGCCTAATAGCTACAGCAGAATTTGTATACCTCAATCCCTTGCTGAAGTAATTAAAGAAAATTTAACACAATTAGCATCACATAATTTAATAAAAAGAAAAATTGTAATTTCATCAACTCATGTTTTTAAAATTCATGACAAGACCATAGAGATAAGAGGACTTTATTAGACAATAAGTTCATAGATCCAATATTTTTTTTGTGCATAAAATTAGAAGAACATTGTAATACTACGATTTTCAAATGAATCTAAACTTGGCATCTCCCCCTAACCAATAACTTCATCTATTTTCCAAAAACAAAAAAAGGGGGGGAAGAGACCCAGTTTAAAAAATTATTTATATTGAAGTTAAACAGAGATTAGTCAATACAATTTTTTAAAAATATCTTAAAATGTATACATATATGTATACGTTTTTAATATATGTATAAGTTTTGAGTTGAAAATAACATTTTTGTGTAAGTTTTTACACCACTCTGCTCTAAAAGACTCTAATCTAAGCCTTTTCAAGGGGTATATGTCCTAATTTGGAAGCCATTGAACAAAAAAAAGCTAATAAAAATGAATGCACACAAGAAAAAATTACAGATAAGAGTCAAAATAAGTGAAAATTACTGAAAGTAATATATTACTGAAAATAAGTATAAAAAAGAAACTAAAAGATACCCATCCAATGAATTCTTATACATATATATATTATACATATATTAAACTCTGTATTATGAAAAATAGAAAATTATTTTTTATTAAAATATCATAAATAGAAATTTTATTACATATTTAAAAACAAATACAAGAACCGTATTATGAAGAAGTTTATTATATGAAATCATATTAAATTTAGATACATAAAACTGCAATTAAAAACCAAGATATGTAAAAGAAGATTTTCTTTGTAACTTTTTTTGTGGTTATCATTGTTATAAAAGGTTACAAAGATTCAAATTTTTATTTTTTATACAAGACAATCCAAAAAAAAAAGATTTCTAAAAAATGCCATATCGATTTATATGACATTACTGTTTGAATTTCTAAAATACATCAAGGTCGTTTTTATTCCTAATTAAATAAAACAGTTAAAGAAATATTCATTATACTACAAAAGTTTATTCCAATTACATACCAACATAAATAAATAATTAGATAAATTTCTTTTAAAGAAATTACACAAAGTGCAGAATAAAGAACAACATACATCAATACGTACTACTATTTCACCACAACTTGTAGCAACATGTATGGCCCAATGATGCAAACAAGCTACAGATTTATCTACTTCTTCCTTACATATATCCAATTCTTCACCAATGAGATCATGTAAAATGGCTGCAAACTCATCCCTTTTCCCACTCAGCATTGTAGCAGCCTTGCGCAAAATTTCAAAACGTTTATATTTGTTAAGACTTTCCCATCTGAAAGATAAAAATAAATTTAAAAATATAAATATGAGAACATAATTTAATTGTATTTAGTCTATAGCAGCATTTGAAAAAGTTTTGTAATGATCAAAGACAAGGCAAGAAAAATGAATCATGTATTGTTAATCAAAGACCTTTCCTAAATTTTGAAGAAATTTACTGACAACTAAATACATTAATAATCGAACTAAAAGTATTTTTCAAGCACAATTTAAACAATGTATGTATAATTTATCTTTCAGTGTCTAATATAAGACACTTAATTTTCTTTCATAATGGTAACTACTTATTTTAAAATAACTAAACAAGAAAAAAATAATAGCATAGATATACTAGCTGTGTAGCCTATTGTTGTACAGGCTATCTTGATTAATGTGTTATTTCCTGGTGTAGAGAAGTGAGGTGTCACATATGCTCACCATTCTCTCCTAAACAAATAAGAGCTATGAGTACTGGAAGGCCCTATAAAAATTTGAATTTTTCTAAGGGTAAAATTGTCATTGTTATCAGTGTATGGAATTTGGGAATTCCATACACTGATAATAATGACACTAGCTGCATGGCCCGGCATTTGCACAGGCTTTCTCTGCTTTTATATAAATTTTCCCTTTCTTTCACAAAATCAGCACTTCTAATATTCTTTTTCAAAATGACTTCCACCCTACCTCACCCCTCCTAAAAAGCCTTTATTCTCTCCATTAAAAAAATGTGTAAACATGTTAAAAGTATGCTCACTGAAAAAATTTGAAGATTATATATATTAATTAGTTTTTGAGAAAAAGGTACATAAAAGTTAAAAATGTTACATTTTGAGAAACCAAGCTTTAAAGTAAAAATTTGTAATTTTTGAGGATTGACTTTTTTTAGAACTTTCCATAAGCTTATGAAGCATTTTCTTTACCCTCTGCTTCAATAAAAGCCTCTTCTCATCTTCTTTTTTCATTATTTGACAAGTTAGCCTTTTTTTAGATCTCAAGACACTTCCGTTGGGCTACACAAATAATATATGCATCTAATTTTTTTAAGCATGACACATAGTTATAACCTGGTTAAATGCCACATGTTTCATGATAACTAATTTTGCTACATGACCCATATTGAACTATGCAATAGCCATATTTACCCCTAATTTTAGAGTTTTTAATCCTACAAATGTAGATTTGAGAATCACTGACCACATGGTGTTATTAACCGACACATGGGGTTCCCAGTTTTTCCATGTAAACATTTTTTTAATAACATGGAATCAGCCAGATCACTAAAAATTGGCTTTACTACATTCATTATGGTACATGGCACATGTGTATGTGTTTATGATAATAGTGCCTTTTGTTACATTCAGCTTCTGCCTTTTGAAACTTGCAACAAGAATTTACACCTGAAGGACACAATCCATGTTGAAGGCTCTCGTTTGAAGACAGAAGATGAAAATAAACAGCCCAAACAGCAGTTTTCATGCTGTGTAGACCATTGATATTACTTCTGAATGCCATATCCCAATATCATTGAATTTTTTTAAATTAAAATGTTAATGAGTCAATTACAACCACTTAGGCTTTTTAAATCACTTAACTTTTTTCCTGTTTTTGCTTTTAAGATACAATAAACATGTAACCAAACACCTTTGAATATGCCCAATACACTAATTTTTCCACTTGAATATCATAGATTTGTGCAGCCATCAGAAGGGATTATACATATCGAAACTGGCAGAACTCATTTGGTGCGCATCAAGGAGTAGCTTCATTTAATAAATAAATAAAAATACTTCTAATTATCATATTTCTTTACATCATATATCATTGTAAACAAAAATATTTAAACTTTTAAAAAATACAAAAAGTGAAAACTGATTTTTTTTTAAATTCATGCTTTAGACCCGCTTAATGATACATAAAACTGCAGTTCAAAATAAGACTGATTAAATGCAAAAGCCTTTTTCACCACTTGGGAAAAATAAAACACAAGCCCTCAGGTTGTAAGTTGGATTGAGGGTACTAATCCTACACAGTTTGCCAATCCCAAGGTACCCTAGTGATCTTTTCCTTTTCCCAAGGGGTTTACTACCTTTGGTAAACAAGGGTCTCACTAACCTGGGGTACCCTAGTGATCCTTCTCTATTTTCGACCCTCCTTCTTGTCATTCAATTTATCCTTTCTTTCTTTTCCCGTCTAGATCACAGATTTTCACAAATGTTTGGCGCAGTATAGCCATATTTGGCTCTTGCGCCATAAAATCTCACATTCACTCACCCTACACAGTTTGCATTGTTTTGAACAAATATAGACATCCCAGTTATGCTATGGAATGCCATAAGGGCTTCTAAGTATTACTACATAATTTCATTATTTTTTAAATATTACATCTGCCTCTGTGTAGCTGGAACAAGTTTATCATCATTAATGTACATTGTAACATTTTTTTATGCCTTCTCTTTCTTCTTGAAGAACTTGCTGCTCCGATTCCTGCATTATCTGATAAACATCTGTAAAGAGTTGACTATACATTAATGATTTCATCAAATTCTTGCTTACAGTAGAGTTCAGCATTGTAACTAAACAATTCTTTCAATTTAAATATATGTTTGTCTATATCCTAAACAAAGAAAGGGATATGAAAAAAAAGGAAAAATGCAATAGAATGCCTTTAATTATATATGGTAAAATTTAAAGCTACTTAAACAAGATTTTTTTTTACATAAAATTGAGAGATCTTTTAATTTTACATAATTTAAATACAAATGAAAAATTATGAATAAAGTCAATAAAATATTGTAATTGTAAATCACTGGGAAAAAAAGAATCATTGAACTACAAATGATACTGTTTCAAATTCTTATAGAGTTTAAAACAGCGCAGAATGTATAACAGCGACTTTAATAAAATGTTTTATTCACAAATACTATTTATAACTACTTCAGCTTATTATTTAAGGTCAGATTTTTCAAACTTAATCTCTTATACAAGGATGCCTGTCAATTAAGAGATATTCATTAATATTTGATATAATTATAAACAATAAAAAGCTCTCTCCAAGGTTCTGATTGTCCTATGTTCTAGTTATAAAATAATGTATGTTTTAGAAAATGTCCTTAAAATTCATTAACTTTAATATAAAATTGGTTTTTTTTAATATTGAAAATACAGTAACACATTCGACATTGTTTTTTCTTGTTTTCCTTTCTTTTTAGATGGGTACAATATATAAAATAAACATATATGAATTTTAAAAAAAGGTGTGAATAATTACTTTTTTAAATATAGTGTTTATAAATTTAAAATTTGTTTTATGTGGTTTATAAAG
Organism: Trichonephila clavipes; assembly: GCA_019973935.1. NCBI lineage: Eukaryota > Metazoa > Arthropoda > Arachnida > Araneae > Nephilidae > Trichonephila > Trichonephila clavipes. The sequence continues at coordinate 33,185 of BMAU01016165.1, forward strand.
TATATTAAAAGATGAACCTCTATATAACGAATTTTCCATATAACAAACTTTTTTCTGGGACTTAGCGACTTCGTTATAAAGAGGTCCGACTGTATTTGATAAGAATCAGTTTGAGATATGGAAACAAATTATTCATGTAATATTTAAACAATCATTAAAACACATAAGCAAAAATGTAATGAGATTTTTAGTTTACTTTGGTTGTGCAGCTGTGGCATTTGAAATGGCCTCTCTGACATCAGATGTAGAACAACATGTAACATAAGCATAAGGTGCTTGTTTGTGATCAGATAATACTGTGTACGTGTTTCCACTTTTATAAGAACCTCCAATGAAAGATTCACAGCTTTGTTTGATTCTAAATATAAAGAAAAATATATAAACTTTTTAATTTTAAATGTCATGGGAACTTTCAAAAAATTTTAGAAATCAGAAAATAAATTTAAAAAGAAATGAAGGAAAAAATAACCGAAGTATATTCTAAGAAACTGAATATTTCATATATACATAGAGAATTATAAATTTTAACAATTCAAGAAAAATTTTACAATTTAATTTTATAATTGAAAAAGATCAACCAAATTGAAAATTCTTGCTGGAAAAAGGCCTATTTATATAAGTTAAAAAGTAATGTACCTAAAATTTTCTCAAAACATTTATATTTTTATCATACTTTTTTAATATAAATAACACTGCCTTATTATATAACTTTTTGCAATCAAATTGAAATGGAAATTAATCCCAGATTAATATCAATAATGATAAATGAACTCTGTAAGAATACTTTTGTAAGGAAAAATGAAGATTAGTTTCAAAAAATGCAACACAATGATTTGCAAGATTAGAAAAATAGCTCTGAATAATAATTCAACATGTAATAAAATAAATAAGCATAAATTTTGATGCATTCAAAAATAACTTGTAGGTTAAAATATTTGTAAATTTTCATTGATTTTTAACAGGAGAAAAACATGAAAAGGGTCTCCAAATTAAATACGTCTAACTTATGACTACTTGATATTGCTCATAAGTATATTATAATTTGAAGCTTCTTATTAACAAAACAAAAATTTTAAACAAATTCAAAGTTACTTATCAAAATTTATAAATATTCATTTTAAAAAACATGTTTATATCTAATACATTCACAAAAAAAGTTTAAAATAAAATGATTGAATAAATTTTGAATTTACACTGAATAAATGACGAAATCGCAATTGTGACTTGCTTAAACTGTTCTCAAAATATTAATCATGAAAAGTTCAAAACATTAAACAAGCAATATAAAAAAAATTAAGTCAATTCCTACTTATGTCAACAAAGAAACATTTTATTTTAGTTATCTTTTATTAAATAATTACAATTAATATAAATATGTGTATAAATATGACAGAATCACAATATTACATGACAAAATAGAATACGATTTTCCTTGCAATTTTTTTATTTCCCTTTCTATATATGGTGTTGGACTATTTTTTTTGTTTGCTATTATTTATTCATTTTTAATTTAATTAATGAATCAATATTTAAAAAATTGTATTAATATCAAGTGTCATCCACTACAGGTTTAAAAAATTGTATTTTAACTTGAGTGGAGGAATAAGTAGTTTATTAACAATTGAAAATTTGAACGATATATATATAGATATAGATATATATACATATATATGGAGAGTGTGAACTAATAGTAGGAATTGAAAAAAAATTTAATCCATAGATTAAAATATAATAACAAAATTTTATCAATTCATTAATTTACTTCATATTCCAAGAAGGGCTGCACAGAAGAAAAAAAAATTTGTAACAAGGTTTGAGGAAGTTTTTGTGAGAAAATAAGTTCAAATATTTGATTTTATGTTTAAATTTATAATACAGAATTTAATTTTTGAAAATGAGTATTTTTTTCTACTGTAAGTCAAGTATTTAGTTGCAATAATGGATATCTTATAGTACATGTTTGAAATAAAGCATGCATATCAAATGAAAATGAATCTGCTAAAATATGCGTGGAAAATTATAGTTATATTTAAATATTTTAATAAACTGACAAAAAAATTGTTTTAGTTACATTTATTTTACTTAAAACACTATATTCTTTTAAGATAATCCCATATTAAAAACTATCTCTCATAAAATTTGAAACTTTTTCAAATTCCTTGAAATTATAAAAATGATATACTTTGTATCACTTTTAATACTAATTGCAGGTGGCAATTCCTTTCCATAATTGGCAATTTCTTGTTCAGCCTCTTCTTTAGAATACTTCTTAAATTCAGATATTCCAAAATCTAAATGTTGCATGAATGCCTGAAAATATGTAAAATTCTTTAATTATTTTAAAATAAAAGCCAAATTTAAAGGGGTGAACAACAAATGGAAATTGATTCCTCAGTTTAAGGCTAATTTTCATAAAAGCATTAAAATACCTTCCATTTAAATTTTTTCTTAATATGATATAAAAACATAAATAATACTGTTCTATTATTACACAAAAAATTTTATTTTGCTCATGTCATGTACTTAAATATGTTTTTGATTCAACACAATTTTTACAAAAATAATTAAAAACTTCATTGAATATATCAAACCATTAAATTATTCATATTTAAAAGCAAAATAATGTACATGACAGCATTTGGCTGTAACAAATTTTTAAAATATACTTAAAATAATAAATTCTGCGCTACTAACAAAGAGTGAATCTTTGTATTTTTAAATCTGTCAATATATTAGAAGAAAAAGAAAAAAAAAATGGAACAACTTGCCAACAAAATTTATATTTCCAATTTTTGTTTGTTTTTGCTTGCAATTAGCATATATAAAATACAGTAAAATGAAAAATATATTATAAATATATAATATAAAAGGAAAAAGAAATGTGCCCATTTGATAAAGAATAATTCATTTTTCAGATATCCAGTACAAAATATCACAAGACATGAAAACAAGCTACAATAAAACCTTTCAATTTATAATCAGATGATAACAGTTCACTGCTGCACATAAAAAAAATTAGCACAAACTCAACATTTGACTACATTACTATGAAATCTAAAAATATTTTTTTTAGTTTTTAATTATTGTGTTTATTTAACTATTCATATATGTAACACATAGCCAAAATTTGAGACTTGTTTAAAAAGATTGTATTTATTTTAAAAAATTGTTATACTACATAAATAAGATTTCATTTAGATCAATCCATTCTTTCATTTATGAACACAAATCATATATAAAATAATAACTTAAAATAACATTAATACTTAAGTAATTCATGTACACTACAATAGGTAATCACTGTTTGAAATAAAGATAAATTTAACTTTTTATCATTTAAGTTCCAACGAATGGAAAAGTATTCAATTTGCTTCAGACTTACAGTACTATAGCACTAAACCACTACAAAGTGACTTACTTCATTTCCACCTTCCAGTGAGCCCATTCCGCCATATACTGCAGATGCATCAAAAAAAACTTCAGAATTCACCCACATAGTTCCAGCTTTTAATTGATGAACAACCTCTAAGGCCAAGGTTAAATTTTCTGACCAAATGCTCGCATCCCTCATAATTTTATCATGATTAAACATAGATATAGATTCCTTTACAGTACGAAAAGGTACAACAATAACAATGGGGCCTCCTAATGGCTAAAATGATATAAAGAAAATGTTAATGTTTGACAATTGGGAAAGCTTTACAAGACAATCATAAAAATAAAAGTATATTTCATTGAATAATCAAACTAACAGCACATCATTTCCAAACTCAGATTTAATACAAGCAGGTTTATTAATAACCAGATGTCATAAGAGAATTATAAAAGTCTCTTCAAACCAAAATAAACTTTAAAAACTTCTTCAGAAATTAAAGTGGATAGGAGAGGAATAAAATAAAAATAAAAATATTTCTTAGTAATTATAATATACTTTTAGTGAATTATTAGTAAATAATTAATAAGTAAATAATAAACTACTATACATATCATTTTTATCCACTTGTAACTATTGATAAGTCGAAAATTTTTAATCATGTTTTCATTAAAAGTTATATTTTTGAATAGGGTTTTTCATAATTTATACTAAATCCGAATGTTATTTTAATTTTAATAAATGTTTATCTTATTTTATGTACCAAATAAAATGAATTGAATAGGCAAACGAACAGAATGAAAACTTGCTTGCGTCACCTACCTTACGGCTTATTTGCGTCAATGTTTGACTTTATTCAAAAACTTACTTTATTAAAAAAGATTAATGTTTTTTAAAAAATTATATGTATATATATTTTTTTGACACTCCTTTAGATATTTGTTCCCTGTTTGAAGCTATCTGAGAGCCAAGCTTCATATGAATATTGGCCAAGACGAAATTTTCAATTGAAATAAAGATGACAGTCCAACTACTATCAAATCTTTAAAATACAAGGGCTGTAAATTAAGTAATGACAACAAGGTGTAAATCAAATTTTAATGAACTTACAAGTACACAATTGCATTACATTCTTTCTACATAATCACCAGAAAGGCTTATATTCATTTGGCAAATATTGGGAAACCATTGGAGACCATTGACCAGGTGTTGATTGTTGATGTCAGCGACTGAGTACCCTACTGTTTGGTGTACAGATGAAACATCATGAAATCAGCAGCCTAACTTCAACTTAAAAAAAAAACACATCAAAGTTACGAGGACTCATGTCAGGTGAGTAGGGTGGGCGTTCCAAGATTTCCCACTGTCACCATCGCAATAGGAAAGTGACATTGTTTGCAGCATGACAATGTGCATTATCATGCAACAAGATAGATTGTTTTGCAATAAACATGAATGTTTGTGCCACATAGCCAGACACTGATGGTACTGTAGAAATTGTCAACAATAGTCTGCATTGAAAAATTGCCCTGCAGGCACAGAATGCATAAGAAACCCACCCTCCAAGTTGTATGCCACAATCAACATAATCTGCACCCAACTGGGGTCCTGCCTAAATATTTATGGACATGGTGTGAGCCTCGGTAACTCCATTCATTTGATTGACACTGCTTTAATTCAGGATGATAGGTCCATGCCCACGTCTCATTTATGGTGAAAATACCCAGCAGGAATGCAGCTTTTTTCAAGTAGATATCAACCAGTGCATACAGGTGCTATATCAGTACTTTGGTTAGCTGACGTGGAACCAGTGGGCAGCAATTATCCTCATATTCAGACATTTCTTCATTATAGGCCATACTGTTTGATGACTGAGACCAATCTCTCTAAGGATAATTCCCAGAGAATCCATCAATGGTCAATGGAAAGGAGACCACTCAGGATGTCAATCTGATCTTGAGAAATGGAGGGCTGGCCTTTATGTTGCAAATCCGTAGTCTCATTCTGACCCAAAAAGAAATGCTTTAACCCATCATGCAAACATTCTATATGGTAATACATTTTTAACACAGGCTTGCAGTAATCTTCGATTACCTTGGGTGCATGTTTGCAGCGGACAACCTAGATTTTAAGCCATGAACACTGATCACCTTTTGAAAACAAGCTTTAGAACAATGGGAAAAAAACTCATCACTTTAACGCCATACAACTACTTTTCTTACTAGATCGACTGTTTTTTTGCACTATATACACTGACAACAGTGCCATCTCCCTGCTCCTATATACTATTTTCACATGCCAGCTCTTCTGCAAGTTTTTAGGTTAAGTTGCCACTATTTAAATTACAGCCCTCATATAACAATTATATCATTTAAAAACTTTAAAAAATATACAATACCTCACATAATAAATTGGATGTCATAGGCACATTAGACAATAATACAGCTCTGTGCAGTTCATTTTCAGAATTTACATTAGGTCCTTCAACAACCTAAAAACAAATATTAAACTAAATAACAGACTAAACACAGCCAATTATGCTTTTTAAAGAAAAAAGTAATGTAAATAAATACCTTAACTCCATGATTTTTTGCTTCTTCAATATCTTTTACTAATTTTTCTTTCTGTTCTTTAGTTACAATGCAAGTCATATCTGATTTGGATATATTCACACCAACATAAGTATCAGCAAACCTTATTTCTAGTCGCTGCATAAATTTCTTTTGTACTGATGACTGGACCAAAACCTTGCAACCACTTCTTTCACTCTAAAATTTTATAGATTTTTTTAAATTTCTTTATAAGTTGTTTAACTTTTAGTAAAGATTATGCAACAATTCACAAAAAAAAGCTATTACATCTAAAATATTTTTTAAAAATGCAAATTTTTGAATAATTCAATCATTTTTTAAAAAAGCTCTTTAAATATGTTTAGGTTTATTATAAATTGAACAAAATCATAATTGAATGTATTCATATTTATTCAAAATAAAAATTCTTAAAGTAAAATTAAATACAATGTAAGAAAAACATATTTGTGGTTGAAAAGTTTAGAAAATGCTTTAAATGCTTAGCTTATCTAAATATGCATGATTACATGCATTTTTAGATAAATTATGTAATATATATTAGAAAATCAAAATGATTTTTGTTACAGTATACTTTTGAAAATCTTGTAATTACAAAAGTCATCTGTGTGTGCTGGATGAAGTATTCATTATTTTGAAAAACAAAAATAGTAGGCAATAGCCTTTGTAAATTTTATTCCATTTCAATACTACTTAAAATAAATTATTTTACACACTTTAAGAAGCTCAAATATCCACTATTATAACAGATTTTAGATTTCTTAGCATTATATATATCTTTTCTTGTATTATATAACATTAGGATTCTTTTAAATGATTTATATGCAAATATGTTTACACTTTTAAAATATATAATTTTTAAAACATAATAGAACACATTTGATATTTGTTTTTCATTGATATAAAAAATAAATAGGAATTGAAATTTCATTAGGATTATTTCAAATTAATGTAAGCATACATGTTTGAGTTATGTTAAAATTTAAATCTTATTCCTAAACAAAATTTTCCATTCATCAATATGTATTTAAATTTGTATACTTTTATAGTGATAACAAAATATATTCTACATTTTACAGAGAGAAAAAATTACAATCAGGAATGGAACTGGGATAATTGGGAATAAATGTTAAAAAATATTTTCGTAAAATATAAATCTTTCATTTATGAAATAAAAATATTTCACTTCAAAAATATAAAGTTAAATCATTCTGTAATTAACCCTTAGGAGATGTTTGGTTTTAAGAAGAAACTGCTAAGGAGGAAACTTAAATGTGCTCCCTTTTTTGTTATTGATCGACACTATCCATGTAACATTAGACAATGGCAACAATATAATGTACAGCTATGTTGCTGCCATGTGTTGTTTACCAATTGATTTGCATGGGACTTGTGGTACAAAAAGTATGGGAGGGAGAGGAAATTTTATATCCCCTTCCTCTGAAAACAAGAGACTTTGGGCAAGTGATCAACTTTCATGGACATAAAAAGACTACATGGCACTTCAAAAAGTAGTTAAGAGCAGATAGAATTCCTTCGTGAATTTTAAATCAACCCCCTCCTTGACAAGACTATTTCTTTAAATTGAACTATTGATAATTTGATTTTCAAAGGTAATAAATAATGCATGTTTTGAAAATGTAATAAGGAACACTGACTTTAGTTCAACGCTGTAAAAATAACTGATCAATAAAAGTGAAAATATTATATAAAAAGCTTTCTATAAATGCTAATTTTATATCGATAAAGTTTGAATTTTAAATGTTGTGAAATTTAATACAGTGGGTGATCGGTTAACGAGCACTTTCACGAAAGATTTTTGTGTTCGGATAATGAACACTTTCAAGAAAGATTTTTTTTGTGTTTGGACAACGAACACTTATTCGGGTAATGCACAAAACGAATTCTAACGAACACTTCTCAGCTCTGAAAAAAAATTAATATTAAACATTTGTTATCATTTTGCATACAAAATAAGATCACTGAAAGGAGAAATGTTTAAAGCATGCTTAGTATTGATAATTACAAAATGAAACTTGAATTAACAATGAATTTAAAGATCATACAATAATTATTATTATGACTAAAATCAATACACACTTGAATTTCAATATGAATATCAATATTTTCTGACAGCTGATAAGTTATGGGCGAGTGGATTTCCTGACATGGCGAATAAATTAAGCAAATTCTTAATTTCTTCAAACAGTGCAGACTATAAAATATAAAGGTGCAGATGACGCACTACCGCCGTAAAAATACGTGAAATATGAGAAACGGACTAAAAATCGTTTTTCATCTCTCCTGAATTATGTTGCTTACCTATTAAACTTCAAAGTTCTATTGAAAAAAAATTCCAATAGAATATTCATACAAATTAGACCATCAGTTTCGGTTTTGATTTCATTCAAAACAGAAAATTATTTCATTTTGAGCGCTCCCCCTCGTTCATTCCCCGTCCCCAAAATGAGTCTCCTTCGGAACAAGAGGTAGACGAAAGAGGACCAATGCCTACATCTGCCATTTAAGATCTTTTGAAAAAGTGGGAGGCTGTCAGAGCAATGGTCTTAGAATGGCACCCAAACCAAGCTGATGTCAGTAGGGTTGGGGATCTTTACAACAACAATGCTATTAATTACTTCCGGAAAATCCTGAAAGAGAAAAGCAATCCACATTGGACATGTTCTTCAATACCCCATAAACAAAAAATGAAAAGGACTGATTAATATGCAAGACTATATATATATGTATGTATTATTTTTTAAAAACTTACTAAGAAATTATACATTTTTTAAAATTTAATTTTTAGGGTCTCCAGAACGAATTAATCAATTTTGCATAGAAATCTATGGTGAATCGATGATCGGTTAATGAACAATTCAGATAGCGAACATAGTCTTGGAACGGATTATGTTCGTTAACCTATCACCCACTGTACATATTCCAATATAGTTTTCCCATTAAAATAATTATATTAAGAGGAACATAAAAAAAAAGGATCAGAATTTTACAGCCTTATTTTTCAAATTTTTTAAATGTGTGTGTGGAATCTCATACTTGCAGTTACATTATTTAGTCAAATATTTATGTTTTTTAATAAAATGCTCTAAATTAATTCACCAGCATTTAATGAGGATGCTATCCTCATTACTATTAGCTTTAAAAATCTTACATAATTTTGAAGCTGGGTCAAATGTTTGATAAATCAGTTTGAAGTGAAGTAAATTTCAAGTTTCATTAAACCCTAGGTTCAAAAACTAAAAACTGTTAGAACTTGAAATAAGAAGCTTTTGCTACTATACAGCAACAATCAATGTATGTTAGTAAGTTATGAACAGATTTTAATGCTGTTTATTCTCTAAAATGTGATCAGCCCCAAAAATATCAGTACATAAATACATATGAAGTTAATGGTGTTGATAATAAAACAAAAAAGTGAATGTCAGTCACATGAGCAAGAGATTCAGACTGTAGCCAAAAAATTATGAAAGAATGGTGGGTAGGGGAGTATGCTTAGAAGGAATTCTTGATACAGTTTCAAGACGTTTTAAAAAATTGATATGTTTCATCAAAAAATGTTCTTTCAAATAAAAGTGATGCAGAAGTTAGAAGGACTACAGTTTATACTATTTTACTTTATAAAGTATTAAATGGCCACAAAAGCTGGAACTTCTTTGATGTAAAGATAAATGGTGCCGTTATAAAGCTACCCTATCCCAGTGAAACACCAAGTTCTCACGTAAAAAACATCGATCTGTGACTTATTTAGCTTCCTCCAAAAATGCCAATCAATCAAAAATTGGTTACAAGTCAGTTGTATAGATATATAAAATGTACAACCCCTAAAATATTAATAAAAATCTCCAGAGTATTGTTAGAGACAAGTACAAAAAAATTCAAAAAATGAAGTAGAGCAACACATTTAAATTCATGCACATTATTGTGAATAACACTTAAAATAAATCAAATATATTTTTTTTAATTTATAAAAATAATAAAATTTTGGAAAAATGAAAAGAACTTTGAAAATTTAATTTTATTGAAAATTTAACACTTCACTTTCAAGTCTATTAAAATGAAATTAAAAACTTTTTAATAAGTATAAAAACTTCTAAATGATAAAAATGAAAATGCACTATGTCCCTTTTATTGAAATAGATTTCACCAAGTTTCAAACATAAATTTGACAAATTAATTTCAATGAATTTAAAAATAACAGTTCAAAGAATCTTACTCTAGTATCACTGCAATAGAGAGTTTCTAATACACCATCTACTGCTGAATCCAAATCAGCATTCTCATAAATGATAACAACTGGCTGCCTGGAAACTGTCATTTCACATGGAATTCCTTGCAAAGCTGCCATTTTAGTGAATTTTTCACTTCTGAGAAATCCCCCAGTAAAAATAACTTTGTTAACATTTGGAAAACATGTTAATGTGTTATCATTAATAGGTAAAACATTCAAAACACCATCAGGTAATCTATAATAAAAAAGAAAAACATTCTATTAAATATTTCAAAGGTTTGTTGTTTTTTTTAAATGCTTTGACAAAAAATTTTATACAGTTGTCTCATAGAACAGATATATACTAAAACTATAATACTTTGATGAAAATTTATACTTCAACTCGTCTGAAGGTTGTCTTATCTACAGAAATATATGGTATACATACATGCATATATACTGTTTTCAGACCAACATAATTTAAGTTAGCCATGGAAGTTTGACTAAAGGTTTAAATCCAATTTTAAAAAAGATGTGTCTTTGTTTCAGAACTACATGAAATTTACTAAAAAAGGACTTCATTATTCCAAATTAGTGTCTAATGACAAAGAGGGAGAAAGTTAGCCATTCCATATTGTATTATGAGAAAATTATGGCTTGAGTAGCAAACACCTAGTAATGTATGTATATGTGTAGCAAATGTAATGTAGCAAAATGTGGCAAACACCATTATTTCAAGGGATGACAAGCTGTTAAAAGAATTGGGATTCAAACATTGTTAAACATGAACCTCAAATTTTTAACAGTGAAATATCCTAAGCCCAAAGGAAAAACAATTTTTTCTGAATGTCTCAACATTTTAAGGATTTGTAATAATAATAGCACATGTCTTATAACCATATAAATAGACTCATTTTGGTAAATGAAAAAGAAGTTCTAATTTGATTCTGTTCTCTGAAAATAGGTAAAGTTGACCTTATTTCCTATTCTTTAAAATTAGTTAAGGAATCAAAAAACAAACACAAATCTAAAAACGAATCAACATTTACACTTGAATGAATTGATAGTAAAATAGATGATGGACGAATGGCACTCCACTTTTACTATATTGAAAACTTTGTTTCCAAAGATATGCAATCAAATGCATATGTATTGAAACGATTTTCACAAAATATAAAATTAAATAAAAATTAAATAAAATACTAAGTCTAATAATTAAATATGATCATTAATTATAAAAATAGCATAATATAAATAAAATGCTATATTATATATAAATAAAAAAATATATTGAATAAGAGCATGTACTAAATGAAACAGTTTTTACCCAGATGCTTTGAAAAGTTCTGCTAAAAGAAAAGCAGAAAAACAGGTGACTGCATTCACTAAAAGTAAAACTACATTCCCAGCAGCCAAAGCAGAGCTTATTCTCCAACTAACAGATAGAGATGGTTCATTATATTCTTCTGCTATTACACATATAACACCTAAAAATTTTTTTAATTAAGATATTAATTAATAATAAAGTATTAATATTAAAAGATCAAATGAGTAAAGACAATTTAGAGTTTGTGTGGTATTATACCTCAATTAAAAAATCAATAATACAAAAATTTTAAAATTACTAGACTTTGTAGTACTTTTTTCACAATATCATGATTAATTGATAGCTTCATTATATTATTAATTTTAAGCACTAAAGTTATCAAAAAAAACTAATCAGCTAATTATTAATCAGTTAATAGTTAATTATAGAATAGGAAAAGAGATTAAAAAAACCAACAATGATTCATATTATCATTTGAAAAAAAAGTTGGATACAAATATTGAAAAGGCATAATTTCACCCATTGGAAATGAGATTACAAAAAAAAAAGGGAATTCTCCCCTCTTTGTAGAGTCTGAAAAAATTTTCAGTAAATAGTAAATGTACAATAATATAAAATTGAAGTTTCAAAAGCTTTGCATTATCAACCCTGCAGATTGAATAAATTATACATAACAATTTAGAAAGAATTAAAGGGCTAGTAAAAAAAAAAAATTCAAATATTTTTTTAAAAATTCAATTATTCTTAAATTTAAAGAAAAAATCATACCTGTTTCAGTGCATCCCATTTTTTTCTCTTCTGCATAAGCCCAACTAGCATAATATTTGAAACTTTGAATAAAATTAGGCACATCTCTGGTTTCAGTTCGGTGTAATGTTTTGCCAGATGTTATGCATTCAACTAATGCAAACAAATCAGCATGTTTCTCAATGTTTGTTGCAATTCTATAAAATAATATAAAATAGTTGAAATCAAAGAATTACATCATTCCTATTTCAGTGAAAATGTTTGATTATATTTAATACAAAAGCAAAAAAAAATACCCAGGAAATATATAAAAGTTAAGCACATTTTTAGAGGAAAACAAAGAAAATTCAAATTAATAACAGTTTGAAACAATTCTGGAGTGACTGTTAGCATGAGATAATTAATAGGAAATATACACAGTATGCAATATTTTCATACTTATTTTATCTAATTGTATACAGAAAAATATATAATGATCTGGCACTGTATTTGATACATTTAAATATTTATAAACAAATCAAATTCTTCAATCAAAAATTTTATTTTCCAAAAAATACTAAAGAGGTTTTTTATTACTATTATTATTATTTATTAACTGTATTTTCTTGGGGGAAAAATCCTGAAACATTGTAACATTTCAATATGACATACTTTCAGAACCAAACTGGTAAATTTCGAACACCTTTTTTTTTTAATAATTGAATTTAGTCAGTGGCGTAATGGAGAATATTAGCCCTTTCTCCTTGCAAAGTCAGATTTTGGGCCCAAAGCCAAATCTTACTAAGGGTAATATTTGGCGTCAGACAAGTTTTTTTGGGCACCCCGCGATGTGGGGGGTATATGTTACGCTATTGCCTTAAGTTCAATAATGGAATTTTCTTCTTTTTCAAGTAAGCTCTCACTAATATTTAATGAATAATTGTTTCAATTAAAAAAAACTAAATCAAATCAGTACTGAGAAAATAGGTAAGAGCTTTAATGGGAAATTAGAAAAAGTGTATAAGTAAAAAAAATAGAATTTTAAACAAATCAAATTAAAAAATTAATGAGAAAAATAGAAGGTAAAAGCATAAAATATAAATTCAAAAAACACAAATAAAGCTTTTTTCAACTTTTTGCAAAGTAGTTTTTTTAAAATAATTACAAAATGTTAAACTGATTAAAATTTCAAAAATGTAATAAAATACACAGAGCTGAAAATCTCTTTGCTTCCTCCATGCTTCTCCTTGTAGAAAAGGAAACATAATTTATGATTTAATTTTGCATTCAAAAGAAAGAAAAAAAAGGAAAATAATAAATGACAAATTTCCTGTTAATAAATCAGAAATTATAATTTTATGTTAAGAGACAACACATTTGTACTTAATTTGAACCAAAAAATTATTAAATATTTATGTATCAAAAGCTTTCTTAACAAGGAATGAGAAATAACATTTTATTTTTTATATTAAAATATATTTAAATAGAGGTGGTGTCTGTCTCTCTTAGGATGGCCAAACAAACATATGGTAAAGATAAATGGGACCTTGCACAGTAAGCTACTTAATTTTAATCGATGATACAATATATATTTAGCAAATTAATAAAGTAGATTGAAAGACTATTTGATGCAAATTTTTATACATAAACTTCCACATCACAGGTCTGGGGGTTCTAAACCCCAGGCTGTGCAAGGTCGACCCAGCCTTTCATCCCTTCAATGGATCGATAAATGAGTACCAAGCTTGTTTGGGAACTAAACACTGGGTTTAGTGTCAGACAGACCACCTGAACTGAACATGTGCTTATGTACCTCAGTGCCCAGGGTTATGAAAACTGATGAGCACAGTAGGCCTTGGCCCTCTAGGGGCTGTTGCACCACTGAGTTTAGTTTTATAAATAAATCTATACTTCATTTTAAAATGGAGTACATTAAATTTTGACTCAGTTATTATTTTAACTTAGCTGCAAACAACAATAATAATAGACTTAATATAATTTATAGCAGAAAAAATTACACATAATGTGTATATCACTGTTTGTCATATCACTGTTTCCCTTACACTACCCAAATGAAATCTTTAGAACCCCATACTGGGATAACTGTAACAATCAAGAAGAGCAACCTTCAAAAGGTGTGATTCATTTGCCATAATTTAATCGTAATATCCCGCCTTACATCTACCCCAAATGCAAAACATTTGATCACGTCGGTGCCTCCAAATGTTGCTGTTGCTTGAGTTCAAATAACAGTCAGAGATGGAGATGGTACATATGTTTTTATATTACAGAAAATAAATATTTACAGTTAAAATTTACACTTAAAAGTAGTAATGTGGTTAAATGAAAATCACACCTTTGAAGGTGCTGTGGACAAAAGACCTTGCGTCTGTCTGTTGCGCTTACTGTTTACAGAATGTCCCGGTACGGGGTTCTAAAGTTACAGTTGGGGGTAGGAAGGCGGGAAAGTATGGCGCATTCAGTTACAGTTAAGTGAGGAGTGTAGGAAGCAATCACAAAAAAAAAAATTCAATTCAATGATTTCTTCATATGGAAAATAATTTAAATGAAGATTTATATACCAGAAAAATAATAAAAAGAGTTGAAATAAATAATTTTGGTTATCTTTTATGATAATATTAATGTATTTATTAATATTACTACTAAGATTTAAAGAAAGGTATTTTATAAAAGTTATAAGTTTAATAAAGTTTTATTTTTTTTTATTTTAAAAAAATGACTAGAAAATAAGTGATGAGTACCCAAAGTTACTCTAATTTAAAACATCAACAGTCTAAGCATTACTTGTAAATTGCATTCTCAAAACAAAATTGTTCAATAATTTTCAAGCTAATTTAATAATCATTGAAAAATAAGTACCCGAAATACAAAAATAAGTTAAGTTACAAAACTATGAGCTGCCTATTCAGTAAATGACAATACTTTACAAAATATAATTATGAATAGTGAAAGACAATGCAGACAGATTCAAACAAATCTATCACGAATTGGTACACATTCTCCTCCTTGGAAAAATGAATACACAAAATCCTTTTGCAATGTACCAGGTTAAATTATACTATGACAAGCAAATGATAATAAAAACAATACATGAACAGAAAATTTTCCAACAAAATCATATCTCTGGAAAAAGAAGTATACTTAGTTGCACAAGAGGAAGTCAAAAACCAAAAGCTCTGACTTTAACAACTTACGAGGGGAGTTTTCCAACAATGATTGCAATTTTGTAGCTATGCTTTTGCTGACATATTCAAAAATACAAAACAGTAAAATAAAAATTAACTAATGCATTCACTTACAAAATATTTTATACACTTACACCAAGTATGTACTACATACCTAATATACAGAAATTATTCAACAGTGAAGTAAATGCATCATACTTAAATATTTGCTACCTTCCACATTATAAAATTGTCCAAATTAATATCAAACAACACTTACTTTAACAAATAATCTGATCTTTGAGAGGCAGATAAACTTTTCCATTTATTTAAGCCATCAAAGGAGCTATTTGCAGCATTTTCTAGAACTTCAACAGAAGGAAGAAACACATCTGCATAATATTCCGAGGTAAAAGGATTTGATACTTTTACACTTTTTTCCGATTTAGGCAACCAGTTGTTGCTTACAAAGCCAGCAAAACTATTGGAATGAGTCTTTAACCAATCCTGCAAATAGAATTGGTAATATTTGCATCAATACAAAATTTAATATCTGTAAAATCAAATAAAAAATCAATTATATACATATATAAATTAATCCTCATTATATGCAGTAAACATTCTCTTAACTGATTGCCAATGAAGTATATTTAGGATATGAAACAGTTTTGTCACATATCATTTGCGACCAATGACTTAGTAAGGATTGATTTCGCTTAGTGTGTTTAACTTGTGGATATCCCACCCTTTATTTGATAATCCTCTTTGTATAAATGAGCATGTAATTAAAGTTAATTATGCAGATAGACTTCAATAATTCCCCCTTTCTTTTATGAATGTTTCATTATGGCATAGAATCGAAGATAGCCTTTGAATGACAGTCTTTTAGCAGTCAACATCCAGTTAAGTCCCCTACTACCTAGTGATGATACAGCTTGTAATAAGTGTTTTCATGCTCTAATTTTCTTTTTGTAGTATTAAATTCAGTAGTAAAGTAATATTATGAAGGTATTACAATTCCAAGTAAAAAGTGTTTATTTATAGATCCAATCTTTTTACAGATTTTGATATCCTCTAGCAGAAAGTATATTTATTGCTATTGATTGATATAACTCAATAATTTAGTGAATCAATTTAATAACTTAATAATTGTTTATGCATTTCAAGTTTATATACAAGCTCATATATAATTAAAATGTCAAGCATTATAAAGCATTCCCATTTTCTCTCTTAATATTTAGTGAGAAAGCACTTTGATCATTTAACATTCAAGTGAATAAATAAAAATTGCCATCAGATGTAAAAAATATTTTCATTAACAGTTAACCATTTTCATGTAGCATCCAGCTAATAACAATGTATTTCAGTTTGTGCAGAGGCAGAATCACCAATTGAAACTGAATTGCATCACTAAATATGCCAAACAAGTTTAATAATTAACAACAAAATTAGATTTGATATGTTGAAATAGAATACAAAATAATTTTGTTAACACAATAATTTGTAATTTAAAACCAATATACTTATTTCACATTTAAAAAAAATCAAGTAATATTTCAAAGCATGGGTGGGTTCTATTTTGTATACCATTTCTTTATCCCTCAAATACCTGATAAAGTCTTAATTAAACTTTAAGACCAAGAAATTTTTTGAAAGAAAAATGTAACTAAAAAATCTTAAAATGCCCTTTTTTGAATGTACATTTCAAAAAATTATATTCTTAAGCTGTAGCAAATATTCATGTCTTAGTGTTTTCTTAGCTGGGCTTCAGTCAATTTGAGGGGGAAAAAATCGTTAAATTTTACATAATTCCGTTTGATTAAATATTTAATTGTGAAATTATAAGTCAGTACTATGATACCTTTAACAAATATACCTTTTATTTTAATGCAAAGATAAGAATTAGTACTTCTTTATAACATCGCTGTTGACAACTCAGTTTAGTAACCTGAATGAATGTAAGAGTTAAGAGAATGTTAAGTGTTGTCAGAAACTATTCAATTTCATGTAACTAACACTGTTCTATTACTATTTCAAAAAAAAATGTTGTTAAAACACATTGAAAATATCTAAATTAGAACTGAGAGGATATATACCAAATAAAACTTAAATTTACAAAAAGGATTCACATAACATTTTTGTGAAAAGTTATTGTGTAGTTAAATTTATCCGATAAGAAAAACACAATCAATTTTGTTTTTTCAACACACAAATGCCTATTAAAAAACAAAACTAGTCGAGAAAAATCTTACACAATGCTACTGGGTATGTTTGAAGCAATTATTTACTACAAGATAAGCCGTTAGTATTCAATATAGTATGTTTCTTACAAAATATATCTGAGAAAATATATGAGATGAAAGCATACATCAGCTTGTAGCACAAAACATTTCTTTGAACATGTTTTAACAAACTTCGCTTATTAAAACATAACCTATTTTATAAAAAATCGAAAGTATACGCTTATATAAATTCAAAACGAAACTAATCAAATTCTCGTTAACGAAGTTACACATGACATGTAACATAAAACATGTTATTGTTTTAAATCATAAAACTGATAATAAACAATAAATAATAATTAAATATAAGATGAGCAGAAATAAAATTACTAAAAAATTATACTAAACAAAACGAAAATACAAGAACTGCACCTTTGCAAGCGCATCGGATTCTACTGAATATTTCTTCTACTGTTTTCATTTGTTGTTAATTCAGATGTTTTACCTGAATCTTCAAAATAGAAATCCATGTTATTAAAAGATAAATATGCCTATTGAAACTAAAACGTATGTATCTCACGAAGCTACCGGCACACTCTGGTGAGATACCAAATGTAAATAAATAATCACGCGTACCTTCACTTCTGATCTTACAAACTTTGACTTGAAAATTGTAGCATGTAATCAATCGCTAATAATTCGATTTCGAAGATTTCGTCAATGAAAATTCGCCGTAACAAGAGCGAATCTTCCACAGAAGAGCCAGGGCTGCGGTAGCCCGGTGGTTAAGGTATCCAACCATGGCAGGCATATCATGAGTTCGATCCCAGTACCACTAAAGACCCGCCGTGTAGGGCAGCGATGCACGTTAAATCTGTCGAGAGCTGAAACGTCCTCCCGTTGGTGTGGTGTGGTAGTTAGGGAGAGGAGGGTGCCAGCTCAGGTGTCGTCCACGTCACTTGACCATGGTTCAAAATTACGTGGTCCGTCGCCAAAAGACCTCGTGTAGCTGAGCAGTGCGACGTTAATATTCAATCAATCCACTGAAGAGCCAGCGCCCTCAAGGCGCTTTTTCTCAGTTGGGTAATTTGGGAAGAGACAAAAAAAGGGGGGGATCGAGGGTCTCAAAACGCAGGCAAAGTGAGTGAATATTAACGTCGCACTATACAGCTACTTGAGGGCTTTTGGCAACGGACCGCGGAATTTTGAACCATGGTAAAGTGACGAGGATGACACCTGAGCTTGCATCCCTTCTCCTAACTTCCGATCCTCACCAACGGGAGAACGTTTGTGGTTGGACAGATTTAATGCACATCGCCCCGTAACATCGCGGGTCTTCAGCGTCACATAGCTCGACCTCATGATATGCCGTCCACGAGTCCGTTACCTTGACGACTGGGCTGCCTTGACAACTATGCTACCGTTGCTACTTTTTTGCATACTGTGTAATTTCCAAA
This sequence comes from Trichonephila clavipes, assembly GCA_019973935.1. Lineage (NCBI taxonomy): Eukaryota > Metazoa > Arthropoda > Arachnida > Araneae > Nephilidae > Trichonephila > Trichonephila clavipes. The sequence goes on from BMAU01016165.1 coordinate 52,291, forward strand.
TGACATTAAACCATTCGAAACGTTAGCTGTATATAACTGTGCTATGTAACCGAGTGATGTTTGTTATTCAATTACCTTCTGTCGGCTGGTTGGCTTAGAGGTAGCATGCCCGCCTCGTAAGTCGCAAAACGCTGGCAAAGACAGCCACAAAAGGCAGGGAGAAAAAGTTGATGTCCGGCTTTGAAACAGGTGGGTTTCTGGTTCTCTTTACAAGAGGAAGATAACATTTTCGAGCGTAGCTTCAGAGTCGATATGTGTTTTGAGATAAAATATAATCAAATTCTAATATTCATGGGCTGCATCTACTTGATGCTATGTGCTATTGGTCTTCTAAATGAGTTCTAGAGCCGTCGGTTTAATACTTTATTTACATTGCCAAACTCATATGGTATAACAGGCCACATGATCTATTTGATATAAGTTGAGGGTCGCATGCTCTAAAAACTAATAAAATATGTTTAGAATTATTATAAAATGTGTTACCTATTTATTAGATTCAATATCAAGCTCAATATATTGTATATTATACATACTATGTTGTTTAATTTCTCGCTTTTTTTTTTAAATTTTTGCACTATAAATATTTTAAGTTTTATGTAAAAAAAGTACAAGTTAAAATAAGAAATATAGTTTAAATAATACGTTTTAAAAGATACTTAACACAGTTTTTCGCAAAGCAAGTCATCAGGGTTTGATTAATATATTGATCAGATGTAATTTTTAAAATTGATGATAAATGTTGATCGGGATCGAGGGGGAGGGGGAATAATCTTGACTTTTCTGAATTATTTTTCGTTAAAGAAAATATTTACTCGCATAAATGCTTTCGAACATAGCACACCAAACGACAATATCTTAGGAAAATATTGATATCGATCTACAAATAAATGTTTAGAAATCGGGAGTTCCAACTTCCATACATTTTTACTCAACCAAGGAATCATATCAGATTTCAATTGATTCCATTTGTAAGTTTTCATCTACGATTACAACATCGATTGATAGAGATGAAGTAAAAAGAAGAAACTGTAATTCACAACTTTTAAAATCAGAAAATATTTGATCGAATTTTGTCTTTAACAATTTAATTTGGTGAGCATATTCTGGAAATTTTCTATTCTTTTCTGTTTGTTCTCGCCAAAGAAATAATATTTGTTAGAAAGCTTTAATATTATCAAACAGCGCTGTAAAAGCTGTAAACGCTGTACTATTTTCCTTGAAATTGAAGTGAGTTAGTGAGTGAATATTAACGTTGCACTGTTCAGCTACTCGAGGGCTTATTGGTGACGGACCTCGTAATTTTGAACCATAGTCAAGTGACAAGGACGACACCTGAGCTGGCACTCCACTCTCCAAACTACCAAACCATACCAACGGGAGGACTTTTGATCTCTCGACAGATTTAACGTGCATCGCTTTTCGCCGTCTATAGACGGCGGGTCTTCAGCGGTACTAGGCTCGAACTCATGACACGAGTTCGGTACCTTGACCACCTAGTTACCGCGGTCCCTTGAAATTTAAGTTGATTAAAATGACGTAATTTCAAATAAAAAAGCAAGGTCATTTATCTATCATCCATTTTGTAACTCAGTGCATTCATAGTTTTTTGTTCCCAATAAAATTTATGATTTCATCCAGCAGTTTCAAGAATCTGGTAAAGTATTTTTATAGCTCACCCATTGCTGAATATTTTTTCAAACCGTACTAAAGTGGGACCAACGTGCTTCTTTCTAAGTCGGCACCGGGGGTATTAGGTGAAACCTAACGTTATGTCTGAATGAGTAAAAATGGGAAAATATCACGACTGTAAAAAAAATTCATTCAAAATGTAGCTTCCAAAAAGAGAAATTAATGACATTCTAAAGATAATAAATTGATGTACGTTGGACAAAAATCAAAACCTTTAAAACTTATGGTTCGATTCCATGAAAAATTTAGTCTTAAAAAATTCTGAAAGGGATTAAAACTGATTTTTGAAGGTGACAAATTGATAATAGTAAGCATTTAAAAACAACAAATTTCTGTAAAATTCAGTTTTTTAATAAGATTTTACAAACATTTTAAGTGAATAAATCATGCAAACCTTTTGACAAAACCTATACTAGCCAAGCACGGTATTTTTATTAATTCGGAACTCTTTCACTACAAATTCATTCATAACACTTCCAAACCAATATCGCAGAACAATAAAAATTTCAAATACACTCAAGTGACTTTTGTTTTAACCCACATCATTTGAATTCCCTCCTACTTTCAAATGGCTGGCTGGGTGGCGCGGTTGATTTGTCGATGGTCTTCTGCACCTAAGGTTGGGGGTTCCACCCCGGCCAAGGTCGGTGGATTTTCATGATGCAGAAAATCGACAGCGCCCATGTCGTTTGATTATACGGCATGTAAAAGACCTTTAGAGTATCTGTTTGGCTTGGGCGCTATCGGCAAAATTAAATCCTGGTACAGGTTCGCATCGTTTCCCTCAGGGGAGGAAATTGGGCGTCAAAATTACTTGCGGTAATTGGTATCGCCTATATGTGTGGTGCCGCTCTAAAAAGTGATACAAGCCCCTGGGGAATGGAACTAGGTCTGAAAAGGTTAAAACACCACAGCTCAGCCGCGTTAGATATTATAACTATTATTACTTTCAAATGGCATCTCAGTCCATTATTATCAATAGCATTCTTCCTTCCTTGCACACAGACGTACACTATTTCCACATTTCCAACATTCATACATTGCAGAAATCAAAACTTTTTGAACTCACAATTCGGTAATTTTCTTTTGTTCTCTTGCTTCCAAAGAATGAAACAATATAAAAAAAAATTAAAGTCTCAATTCCTAATAAGGTTAACAAATAAAAATTTTCCATTAGTTAATTTTTATTAAATAATTACAATTAATATAAATATGTATATACATATGACAGAATCACAATATTAAGTGGCAAAATAGGAAGCGAATTTCCTTTCTATATATGGCGTTGAACTATCATTTTTGTTTGTTACTATTTATTCATTCATAAATCACATTCTCAGAGATTAGGCCATCCTAGGCAGGATTCGAACCCATGACCATTGGATTAGAAGTCCAACCAGGGACATCTTACGGCTTGGGCCAACTGGGCCCGGGCCTCGTTTCGTTTTTGACTCTCTAATTCAAATCATGATCTGATAATTTTAATGATCAAATATTATTCCCGTACATATTCCCCGAAAAACTGTGAATTTCAAACTGCATGTCAACTGGCAAAAATGGTAAGACTATATTATTATGTGATGGCCTTTTTTCCATGTCTAGGCGCAGACCTAATGCCACATAAACAATCATTCAACTCCTTCAGTCGAAATGCGGCCATTGGTCCAGCCGGTTTGTGCCTACTTTTTTGAAATTGTGAGTCGTGCACGTTTGTTTCAAATTACTGTTTGAACGAGTATTTGACAATGCCTGCTATTAAAGATATCGGGTAGCGCCTACTTTTACATAAGGGTGCAGGGCCTAAAAATCTTAAGATTTCTCTGGGCCCATGGCCTCAAATAGTCTTAAGACGTCCCTGAGTCCAGCGAGCAATCCATTGCGCTATAGAAATACAACGAGCGATTTTCCTTTTTATGTATGATGTTGGACTATTATTTTTGTTTGTAACTATTTACTCATTAATTAAATTTAACTAATAAATTAATATTTGACAAAACAATATTAACATCAAGTGTCATCCACTACAAGTTTTAAAAAGTGTATTTGAACTTGAATGGATGAATAGCAAGTATTTTATGAATGAATTGAAAATTTGGACAAGATATAGATATATACATATATAAATGTAATAATTCCAATAATCTGTAATAGCTCTTGAATTATTAACGTCCTGTCCTTCAGGACAACCATGTTATTCTTTTAATTGGTCACCCGCCTACCGGGAACTTATGAAACTATCTCCATCCACCTCCTAAATCACGTGATGTCTCGCTGCCTATAAATACCGAGATCTGGAAATCGCGCGCT